>JAMKCH010037373.1:0-14028 GCA_023653785.1 Ophioderma brevispina | reverse complement strand
GCGTCAGACATCTTCACACATGATGTGTATTTCCTATGGCATGTATGACCTAAAAGTTTCCGGGCGTATCGCATAACACGTTTATACACTAGCGCGAATTTTAAATAGCACATGGTCCGACTAGATGGTTTTAATATAAAAATTCAATGTTAGGGTTGGGTATAATTCCGTTGTTTCCTATTAAGAACCCTACTCGATATTTGGTCAATATTATTTTATAGTGTATATTGTTCTTATTCGGTTCCGGGTTCTCCTTTAAGGGTCGGTACCTGTATTTCCTTCGATGCCGTTTCACACATTATTTAAAATGTCAGCATATTCTCATATAGGCATTGACCTGAAGTTTCAAAATCCGTCATTGCTATGGTAACCATGCTGGGCCTGTCAATTGTTTAATTTTTGAACAACTTACTCAAATCACCATTTGACTGTACATTAATGGGATTTGGGGAGAATTGTCGCTGATCGTTCTGAAGGAACCTGTTTTTCGGATTTTTGAATTGGTTGCCATGGCAACCGGACCAGCCATAAGCACGTTTTAAACTTCCTGAATAATTTTAAACTAATAGGAAATTCAAGAATCGGAAGACATTGTTTTCTAGAGCTTAGTCCTCTTTCTTGACATCTGTAACCAAATTTGATTCCTATATCATTTTTCGTTTTCCTAGTTACGTTTGTTTTAAAATTGTTACGAACTGCAATATAGCCTTTAACAAAAATGTGGTGCTACTTTTGAGGGCGATAATTTACAATGATTTATTAATTGTTTTAGATTTTTAATGTGAATATTATTATCATAAGTTGTTAATCAAAGTTGGTTGAAAAAGATGCATTATTACTGAGTTATTCATTTAATAATTTTGTTAATATGGCAATTGATGAAATAAAACTGCATAAAAATGCATCGGAAAAAGGGGGACATTCATTAAAAGTGAGCTATATTAAGTAGAGCACATTTTTTTTGAAGAGCGCCCATTTGTTTCCCAAAAATTTGAGATTTACACAGTTGCAATTGTAACTGGCTAGTAAACTCTACCTGTGAATGGTTATCTCGAAAATGTCTATGTGTTTGCAAACGAAGGATTTTGTAATTAGAATAATTAATATCGGAGATCTCGTTAATAATTCAACGCGGTGAAAAACGGCCCCCCCCCCCCCCGGCCCTTCCAATATGAAATAGCCGGGAATAGCGCCATATGTCGTGTCCTACGACGCTCATATCCATTAGTTGTTTTTATGTTTTAGACAAGTTAAGTTAGAGGTAATTTCTTGAGGTGGCACTATTTCACCTTGGAAGACCTAAACTTAGGAATTTCTAGCTCTGCCGTTAAGTACAATTGGGATACCAATTTCAATTACAAAATCGCTCATTTTATGATAAATACGCGTTTTTTTAGCATTATCGTTCCCAGGTGTAGTTTCCTAGACCAATTACCAAACATAATGTGCAAATTATCAAATTCTGAAATTGCGCTCTTCTCAAAATGTGCTGTTATTGTTTTAATCTTCATCAGTTTATTTATAAGTAAATACAAAACTGTAAAAATAAACACACCCCACAGCCTATATTTATTTTTTTGAAAAATATGTTAAGTATCACAGGTGGGAAAACTAATATACATGTAAAAGCTTATTATAAAATGCTTTTTGCTAAGTTTTGGTCACCTCCTATACTTTGATCGGCCATATCTTGGGAACTGAGAGGCGTGAGTGTAGTCAAATTAAAAAGTGTTTCAAAGCTGCGACTTTACGCTATAACATCATCTCATTTTCCAGTGTTTGTTCCCATTAGCAAACAGATTACCCCCCCCCCCTTAATTCACGAGTTGTTAACTTACTATGCAAGTCGATGTCGAACTATTGTTAGCCACGTTCCTTTTAGTTATATAGACCGACTTGTACACTGAAGACAGTATGCCAACAACGCGAAACGAACAGCTACTGACTGAACATAGAGAAAACGCATTGCGAAGATTTCAGTACCGTGGTTTGATTATCCCATGTCACCGACTGAATGATGCTGCCCACACCCAATTACCAATTCTGCCGCATGACAATGGCTAATTAAAATAGAATCTAACACTTTATCATGAAATTAGTCTTAAAAAAGATCGTCACTTCTAAAGAAAGCGATTGCTTTAAAGGTTCAACATAGATTTCAAGTCGTCAATATTTTTTTCTCTATTTTCTATTTTCTGCGATATGTAGTGATTTCATAAAGCTTAGGCACTAAGTACTAAGATTCCTAACCAGTGGGCTAACTTGCCCTTGCCCCCCCCCCGAAAAATTAGTGATTTTCTTTTCTTTCTGCGCACGTGGCCAATTCCCAGTGAAAACAACATAGAACCTATACTATACTAATCAATTTAAATATGCTGCCCTCCTCCCCCACCCCCCCCCCCGAAATAATATTTGCCCCGCCAACCCCTCTCCTCCAAAAAACTAGTTACGCCGACTGTTTCCTTATATTTTTAATTTTATTGCACAGAAATAACTTAACATGAAAAAAGGTAATTTGTATTGCGATTTTCAAAAAACATAGGCTGCATTTCCTATTGCTCCCATAAGGGATAAAACTTCACAATTTTATACAAAAAAGAAAGAGTTTCAGCTTAATAATCCTTTCGCTGGAATATTTTTGATAGAAAGCTTTAACCATTGCAAGAAATCAGAATTTGTAGGGATAACCTCTTATGTGCAATCTCTCGTTGCACATTAATTGCACAAGAGAGAGGATGGTTTCCTTGGCATGGTTTGTTCCAATCTACATTTGGCAGTTTACGGCCTAATTGTATAACTTTTATTTCCCGACTTTTTTTGTATTTGAATGTACTTTCGGGAACGCAAATCTTTTCATTAAAAAATATAATTAAGTGCGTGTCTCTATATCCCTTCCTTTTTCACCAACGAAGTGCAGTAAAATATGTATTAATTATCAATGGATATTGTTTCCCTGTTTAAAACTTAAGTATTACAGACTTAAACAATACATAATACTATAAAGTTCATTATTTGTGTTCCCTTTTCCCAATTTTAAAATACCATCTTGCCCCCCCTTTTTTTCTTTGTGATCTAAATTCGGTTAATCATTTTATTATAATTTTAATAAAAAAAAAACGACGACTAATCACTAACTGTCACCATCACAACAGAGCCGTTCACATACAAATGAATAGAACAAAATCAACTAACCACACTTAATCCGTTTTCCATTGGATTGTTTGACTCTCCCCAAACCAAATTCAAAAACAACCTCTAGTGTGGCCATTTCTTTGAAATATGAAGCACCGTATAGCTCAAAAATGATTAGGCGGTGGCCTTATTAGAAGCCATCTTGTATTAACCATGATGTAAGCTCTCACGAAACACCACTTATAAGTAGTAGTTACTATATTGCTCCAAACATGATTGGCGCCATATTGGCTACATTCTTGGCAACCATCCGGGGATGACCATGATATAAGTCTGAATGTCATGTAATTAAATGGATTCTCTCCCGTGACTAAAAATGGTGCTATACAAACAAACACCACTATACTAAGTATAAGTACCCTATCGGTCCAAACTTGACATGGCGGCAAAAAGTGGGGACCTTTTGGCAGCAATCTTAGATGACCATGATGTAACGGTCAATGATAATGTAATTGGTCGTAGTGGATTCACTTGACCTCAAAACACATTGATTCTACCGAAATCCTCCTCCTGGGATTAGAGCTAAAATGGTAATGGCGGCAATCTTGGCCGCCATCTTGAACTTATAAAAAATTGCTCAAGGTGCACCTGGCAGATTTCAAAAAGGTCACTTTCAGCTATACAGATCAATAATAAAAAAGGCTATATACAAAATTTCCAGGTTCATATGAAAAATCCAGAAAGTGCCCAACCACTACGAGTAGTTGGGAGCGTAATTAATAAAAAACAGTGTTTTTCAGGTGACTATCTTTGGAATTGAAAGTGCTCAATCCTTTTACAGGAGAGCGTAATGAAAAATTTCAAAGCATCGACCTCTGGAAAGGCAAAACGTACTCGGAGTTTCACGGCATACCCTCAATTACGATCACAGGGCATCCGAACTTCAGACGGATGATGCTTGCACAGACGACCACACGTGCTATTTCAGCGCACTTAAGGGTGGTAACCCCCCTTCACCTTGTTAAGACGATTGTGAGCCTAATTATACTTCTTTATATTACAAAAATCGGGTACTACCTGAATAGGAAGTATGCATAGGGCCATGTCTTATATCAGTCGTGCAGGCACTTGCATGCAGCAGTGAATGTTATATTGAACTAGTATCCCATAACAATCTGTTAAAATGCATGCACGGCACTGCCACCGCCAAATACGATATCGCACCCTTGCACAGGCTCTTGGTAGAACAAAAAATATAAAAAAAGTAAAAAAAAACTCTATGATTAATTTTAATTTACATAAATAATTTTATTATCTTGAGTTCGTATTGTATTTTCCCCGAGATAATAAAAAAACAAACATTCTAACATGTGGACTGGGCTCCGGAGATGGAATCATGTTTTGATCGCTCTGCTTTCTGCATAAACATAAGGTGACCAAGAGACAATATGAGTTTGCATTTAACTTTTGGGTCCAGCATTTTCTACAATTCTATAACCGAGAACAACCGGAGTTGATCCGAAAAAAATAGGTGGCACATCGTTCTTCGCTTATTAATAATCCCCACAAAAAGATCACTCAGAATTCGTGGATCAGCGCATATTTCTACGTGGATAGATCGGCGAGAGGGAAGTTTAAAACCACAATTACCTGTATATGCTGTTTTCTTTGATAAGAAGGGAACTGGCAGTGAGAACGCAGAATGTCACGATGGATGTTTTTTTCTTTTTCACATGAAAACAATGGGGCAGCGATGACATCTCCAGGTGGTAGAAAACGTTTGAAACAACTTGGTTTTTGGGGCTCGTAATAACGTTGTTTCATTTTACAATATTGCAGAAATGTTTTAAAATAATTTTGAGCGTTTTTTTTTTTATAATTATAATTATAATGATATTTTGGGGGGTTGAAAACAAGGATGAAAAGTTGAAACAACAAATCGTGGTTTAAATAATGCGTGGTCTTGACAAATCAGGAGTCCCACATCATTTAAGTTGACCAAATCATAAGGGACATCTTATCTCTTAAAAAAAGTCTGGTGCACGTTGAAGCTGTATCTGTTTTGGGAAAGCGGAAGACCCACGGTTATTTCATAGATTGCCAGTTTTGAACCTGATCCCCTATCTGTTAACATGCGAAAAACAATCACTGATTTGTATCTACAGACCACCCGTTGTGGGGAATCAACAAAGAGCAAGTACGCGCGTCTTTGTGGTTTGTGGGCCAATCCATGCTTCTTACCTCGTATCACATTTCTACGTTATCATTGTGTCACTGTGACCTTCAGTACTGTTTTGAAAGTGTTCACATGTAACAAAGCATAAGGTGCTCATTACGCACATAATATAAGGAAATAAATACTTGCAGGAAGTATTGCGTAGCGGGTTGTTATTTTGTAAATTTTATCTTTGAGGTAATCAGTCATATGTCAACTATTTGTGCCGGGATACTCTGATTGTCGTTACGAGGGTAATTGAAAATAGCTTAATGTGCTATGTTTGTTATTCTACGTTTGAATTGTAAATACCATGGTAAAGCAATCCTAACAATTTTACCTTGTTTTCCCCAAATTGTCATGACTGCACAGTGCATGTACCCAGGCACTATCTCACCAATAATACCACCCGGTGAAATGAAAACAGAGAAAGCATGCGAACTTAAGGCCTATGCCATGATTCTGAATATTTGGAAAATTTGGTCTGGATGGAAAGCTTAAGTAAGTAGATTACATATAACATCACAATAAGTTGAAAAATGTCCCATTTGTTGAGTATTTTGGCCCTTTTCATTTCCGCCCGAATAGCTTACTCGAAAACGGTTCCGACAAATCCACATCGCAGGCAAATGGGACGTCAAAGTGATGACCATCCATAATTTACGACGTCGTTGTGACCATCATTATCCGCAGTTTTGCACCCCCCCCCCCCACACCCTTTTTGTGTTTCCTATAACTGAATCGAGTGTTTTTAATATCACTATATTAAAACACAACGAAATGAACAAAATATGTCTTTGGTAAACTTTTTATTTTCAGATTTTATTATTACTTACTTTCATTAATCCCTCAATATTACAGTGTCAGCAATAACAATTTTGAGTCAACCCGATGTATTTGGTCATCACTTTGACGTCCGAGGAGAGCAAATTGGGCGCTTTTGATCAATGAATCCGTGTCGGGAAAAAAATCCGCCCGTTTTCTTCGTATGTTCACAAAAAAAAAGCAAAAATTAAAATGCCTCTATTTTGTAATTTTCATCAAATTGTATTAGTTTTCGGGAATTGTGAGTATGTAAATATATTTTTGAAGGTCAGTCAAAACTGAGCTTGACAAAATCTTGACATATTTGCTTAAGGAGAAAGATCCTAATGAAATGTTTTTTCCTTAAAGAAATCAATTTTCTGTTTTGTCCAGGTTTTAGTAACTTCAACCATATTGAAGAATCAAAAAATGTATTACATATTTTATAATGTTTGATCCTTCCTTAGCAACGCATTTTAAACCTTAGTTACGGATATTTTGCAAAATCTTACAGAAATAAAAAAAAAAAGAAACCACTTGGTTCATATAGACAGGGAATCAGGCAAAACAACCTTTTACATAGGGGTTAGGAAAGTATGTAATGGCGCTGCAAGAACCACTGGTGAGTTAAATGATAGCCAGTATCGTGAAAACATATTTTTGCTATTTATCAGTTTCTGTTTTTGGCCACAAAGTGCTATTTGATGCCCACAATATTTCCAGTTTGTTTCTTCAAATAAACTGCCATTTGACAGAGTTGTTCATTCACGATGGTACTGTGTATGACCGTTTTTATTTTTCAAAGTCTACCCCCAGATTTGGAGTTATTCGCATTTTTAAACATATTAATGAGCTGTTGAAATTCATGTAATTTTATATTTTTGATTATTAATCAAAACCTTTTCAAAAATTATAAAAAATAAAATCGTCCAGATACAGGCAAATAGGTGTAATTCTCATGAATACCAAGTTCTTGTTGATAGGTGTACATTTTGGTCCAGGAAATGCCATCAAATTTCTGGAAAATGGCAACCATTGGCGGCTATATGGATTCTCATTTGCATAATTTATTCAGAAAGTGTCGGATTGCACATAATTCCACATATACTTACTATTTGTATGAAAAGACATGAAAAAGTTTATTAAGACTTTAGTTTGTTGGATCTTCTACCTAAGTGCCGGCGTATATTTTCGGGAGGTAGCCCCTATTTATTTATCAATTTTCAAATTCAAAAGTATTTAATTCTATGTTTATTCGGGCCGGTCACCCAGGTACTATGTTCACAGCAAATGGGTGGGACAGGGTCATTTTACACGGCTTTCACAAACAATTTTAATGGAAACGACCTTGCACTTTCCAAATTCCCTAAACGTCTGAAGTAATCTATTATGAAAATCACACCCATGTTTTCCGATGCCAGAAACGTAAGTTTATATTTTTCCGAGGTCTTCGCTTTTTTCAAAACAGATAATACGTACACAGACTTTTTTGTAGCAGACAATTCAAGCTGGATTTGGGATGCTTTTAAATGTGGGCGTTCTATAACTTCAGAGACCACGCGTTTTCATACTTAAAAACTTAATTCGCTTGTAATTCGTTGTTTTTAACACCCAAACACTTTTTTCACGTCATAGACAACTAAATATGTAGTGAGCCATTTCCACAGCAATAATACATTATTTATAATGAATAAGGTATTTTGGATGGACCTCAAATCAGAACATTTCCAGAGCTTTTTCGACCAGCTGTTCGAGGGTCACAGCGATTGTATTGTCTTTCGTGTGGCAAGAATAAAGCATGTTGGAGTGACCTCCTGATGACTGTACCACATTTTGAGGGCATAAGACCCAACCCCAAATCTAGCAATAAAAAATGACATGGTTATGTTGGACCTGGGCAACTTCGGGCAAAACATTGTGTTCAAAACAACGCGAAAAATGGGCAACAAAGACCGAAAATTCAAATGAGCCTGCGCTACAGAAAAATATTTTGACAACTTATTTTACGTTGAATATATTCTAGAAGACCCAGATTACATATATTAACACAAAACCAGCAGTTTTGGGGAATCCGTATTTTACAGATGTTGACCCAAAATACAAGTTGTAGTCTGACAGTAACGATTAGCAACGTCCTCAATTAAATCATTTGTTTTCATCACATACAGGGTTAATGCTTTTATTGTTAGTCTTAATTGTTTATTTATATGTATATGTGCAAATACCGCAAAAAAAATGGCTATGATACAACCTGGTGTAGAAGTAATCATTGTCCGCCGTAGCATAGTCCGGATAAAACGGTAAGGATATGGCATTCAATTAAGTGAATTTCACGCAACATTAGTTCAAGCTTTATTCCGTATGGTCTATGGAGCCCGGACTGTGACCCACGCCGAACTATATCGCTTCACACCGTCACTGAAAACGGAAAGCGATCACTGACACACAATGGCTCCACAAACCGCAACCATACCGGCTTAATGATTAACGAGAATTTGGCATTGGTGCATGTCTTGCCAGACTCCCTCAAGTATATGGGTCATGTTGGCTATTGTGTATTGCCGGCCAATTGAGGAAGACTATTTGATTGGTACTTATTGGAAAATTCTTTGCCTAACCTCATGAGTACCTCACGGACAATTTGGACCACATCCAACGATGACAATCTCACATTTTTGTTTTGTGAAAAAAACAACAAATATCCTATGACTTTGTGTACCAAACTTTAAGCTCATGGAGGCTCCCCTTGCCGACTTCCGAATAAAATTTAATTTGGTGGAGGTATTATGTTGACAAGTTGCACACGTTAGATATAAAGACAAGCAAATTGATTGACACGAGGGACATGAGATGCACCATATTGCTAGTAAATAACTAATATACGGGGGGGGGGACTCACCTATATTGGAGGTGCAGTAAGGCTGTTAAGACCCATTTTCAGCACCGCTGTCACCAAAGACCAATATATTTTGAAAATGTCACCTAAAAACCATATTTTTGGAAAGTTTTACAAACTGGCACCCTACGATCCCTTTTGGGGAAAATGGTGAAAATGTTCACCCAAAGACCCCTATTTTGTGAAAATTTTGCACAATTTTCTAAAAAGACACATTTTGGAAATTTGTGATATAAATTTGTTACCCGAAAAACACTATTTTGTGCTTTTGGCGTCTCTCCCCCAATTACCCCTATTTGTTTGAGTCCTTGTCACCGAATGCCCCCGGGTTTGGAAGCGCAGCCTTACACATATCCATTTCATTATGTGATCCCGCCCCATGTATACGGTTCGCAGAGGAATTATCCCCAGTAATGGATGCTTACAACATAATACTACTGAACGATACACCATGTCACAGTTTACACGTTTACAATCGTGTAACAACGTCATTCAACTTGGCAACGGGTTGCTTGAAATCGGCCAGCGGCCCCACATGCTTACACATTGAAACCGTGACTAAAATGATTGCAACAAAAATTTAAATGCCATAAAACCTAGGGGGTCCACCTCAAAACAAAACGTCATCTCTATAGAACATATTTTATTAAGATTTTACAAATGGTGACATAATCTTTTCGAGGGACACTCTAGAATTTTTTGTAAAAAAAGGTAAAATTGCAGCAAATTTCGCATTTTTGCATTCGCGAGGATCAAACTCGTGAGGGATTATGGTAGTCTGGCAAGTAGAAATTAATCAACGACAGCTTTTTTGTTAGTCTCAGCTAGGAAGTCACGCAGGCGGAGGCGGTGAAGTCCCTGTACACGATGTGGTATAAGCGCCCGCTCACGATGAGTCTCTTGTGCATCGCCTTCAGCATTAGTTTGGTGTGTTTTGTTTTTCTTTATTTTTCGGGAAAGATCTTCAGTAACTTCTGGGAACTGATTGGCCCCAATACAGACTAGGGGGGGGCCGCCGAAAGCAAACAAATGTGATACTCTCGTCTGGCGGCATGTTTTGTGTTGCTGTCGTTTTTGTGGGTATTTGTCTTGTGGTTAAAAATGGTTTTTCAGTTGAAAGTAATCTTGGCATGAGCTATACAGTTAGTAGGAACATCTCCATTATGATGACCGCCTAATACTTTGATTGAATATGCTTGCACAGAAGTACACCTATTTTTGCGCAAAGACGCCTCGCTTCGCTCGCCGAAAGGCTTCGGCCTTCGACACGCGCCTCAGGCGATAGGGCCGACTGATGTGGAGTCTTTGACAAAGATAATGGGGCAATATACACGGCAGGCAGAATCCAGATGGATACGTTTACCGAGATCCAGATTCACGGGAGAACGTGTATAGAACAAACTCTACAGCGCCGCAGCGGAGGTGCGCAAGTACAGCGACCTTGGAAGCGTTTAAGTGTACAAATGCGACGTGTAACTTGAGTGCTCGGGGGAATACTTACGCGTACCTAAAAGTTACGGGCTTAAAGTGCAGCGACACTAACCAAGCGTGTACACACCATGTCCGCGGCTTTGCAGATCTGGATTTCAAGTGTAGCCTTTGCCCGTGTAGCACTGCAAAGGAAACGAGTCTGAGATCCGATATGGATCTGCGCTGCCGTGTAGATTGCCCCTAAGATCATCCTAATTATGATTCCCACCTATTTTAGTTCCAGACCTCATTCGCTGCACTACTACATTCGTGTGCAATCTGTACGCGATCTTGAAAAATCAGCTGTTGAAATCATGCACATACTAATGCAAAAGGACAGTCACGTCTTCTCAAACCTAACCGGCATCATGTGTGCGCCTCATGTTTCTAGCAGCATGTTGTTGTGCAATGTAGCCAATATCAGGCCACTACATTAGTATAGGGGGGTAGAAGGGGGGTGTTCGTGCACCCCCCGGAAATAAAACTTTATCAAGTGTCACTATATCAGAAAAAATGCGTAGAAAACGCTTAGCTATGTAAAAAACATCAAAGAGTGTCCACGTATCGTTTTTATGCAATTAATGCAAATTAGTATCGCCATTACAGAAATACAATTTTCGAATATCTCAGCCAAAATACTGTTGATAATATGAACCAAATGAGGTGACTGGACCTATGTTTCGAGGGGTCAAAGATCAAGATGGAACCTTATTGAACATACCAGACGTCCAACATGAGACATAATATGCAAATTATGGTCGCCAGCCACAAAAGCCATTTATTTGGGCATGTAGTGGCAAATATTCCAATACCTGCCCCAATAAGATGACGAGACCCTCTGTTTTTAGGGGTCGAGGATAATTTAAAAGGCAATCATGAATTATGCTTATTTGTCATTAACTGTTCACCTGCAAATACTAAACTATGCAAATTAGGGCATTACTTTCGATAGTTCTCGTTTGTGGGTAATTTTTTTTTTATAAGAACCGTTCTGGCAAGTAAATTTATACTCTTCAAATCATTGTAACATTTTCTCTTAAATTCAAGGTAGGGATGATACAAGACTAATGCGAAACGAAGATACTGTGTTGTTATCATGCTGAAAAGCAACGTGAAGAACAGAACTCTAACATTCTCCAATGACTCTCCTCCAACATGCAAGTATGATATCCATATATCCGTATTTTAAAGGAACTACAGGAGACAAATTTACTTGGCCAAAGACTTTCCTAAAATCATCTCAAACAAGTTATCAACAGTATACTTACAAATCTTAGTACTCCTTTTAATACTTTTAAAAAGATTAAGCATCGTAGGAATTTTTTACACCCTCAGTAGAAACTGCATGATAAAGACTTGGAGCAGCTTCATATGATTGACATCCTCCGACAATCAACTAGTAAGTCCCCATATAGCATGCTCTCATCGTAATCAGATACCTAACGGTGATCAGCAAAAAAACTCTGATCTTGAACGAGTTGGATATCCTCGTCTGCTTTAGATGATACACAAACGGAAGTATCGACTTCACGGAGGCACTCCCTCGTAGATTGTTCCTCCCCGGTGGACCCATCTACCCACCAGAATTTATTTCCTTGACAAAGTAGCGATTAAGGCGTTACCCACAAATCACCTCAATATCTACACCTCGTGGAAGAGCAAAGGGGTCACAGGCCGAAAATGGTCTAGTCAACTTTAATCGATGTCAAGTGTCGGTATCTTGAGGGCAGGCTTTCCCGAGTTCCCTAGTCGACGACATAAGCTGGCGTCTGAGAAATTCCATATACCTGCTGACATATCCGGTTCCTCTGCATGGTAATAGCTTGTAATATGACTTAGAGATAAAGCGCAAGTTTTAAACCCTCTATGGTCAAGACCTGTACCGTGCAGTGCCAGAGGGACAGAAACATTCACTCAGAGTATATATAGATGTTCCAAGCAAGCATCTCACACCCAGGCTTCTGCACCGGTTTGGCCACTCTGACAGTTTATTGACTTTGTTTGAATTAAAACCAGCCCTGACAGCCCTGCTCAAAGAATCAACATAGCCTCACATAGACCTCAAATTATGACAGAAGACAGAGAATCATATTCCACTTGGAAATGGATAACTTGAATAAATCTCTTACTAATGTCATGGCAAGCAATATTGTTAACGTGGGCTGCAGGGACCACGATACCTACAGGAAGTTCAAACGGGTCGAAAGCCATGAGACAATAATCTGCCAGGGTAGATAGTTGCAGGTCAGAAAATTCCCCCCACCATTATCATTCCACGCAGCATTGGCCCCAAAGTTTCCTGTCTCATCATTACGACCATTTTTTTGATATGACACGATCCTATATACTACCATATGCAAGAATTTTTATGCTTTTATTAGGTTTATTGGCGGCAAGGCAAGATCCCGCAGCCTGGATTAGGAGCATTCGTCTCTGCAACTGGGGCTCCCCACCCAGAAACATAACTGGAGGGTCTATGGACCCATTGAAAGCCTGCAAATCTCACGCGAGGGGGGGGGGGGGGGGGGGAACGAAGGAGATGCCACCTTGACACGTTTCAATGTTTCCAGGAGTGTAAGCTTGTTCAATGGCTTCAGAAACATTTATTCCCAAAATGCAACTGCAACTTTTTTGTGTGATCACCTTTGTAAAGTAGATATGGTCTTCATTGGGGGTCCTTCTGTAGGCGTTTTCAATAAAAACCAGGTTCTCAGAGCGATATTTGTCTTTTTCATATCCACACACGCACGCACGCACACACACACCACCACACACACACACCCACCCACCCACACACACACACACACACACCAAAGCACCCACACCCACACAACACACACACACACAAAAGCAGGGTAATAAAGATAACAGCAAGATCACACTCTGTTTGAAATATAAGATCCAATTTACAATACTGTAACCAATAATGCTTTCTCTGTTGGCGGCTGACATACTCATATTCTTCTATTTGCCTCCTTGGATTTTTATCTACCATTATGGATCGCACGTGACTGAATGCGTCGAAGACCGAAGAATCCTTTTCATCACTTTCCGGACTTTTTCTTTTTGGCTTGATTACAACATTTCACTGGTCAAGACCGCGGTCACACGAGCAATATTTCGTCGTTGTGTCGTAATTATTCCTTATTGTGGTACGACTGTAATAATAACACGGTCCCGGTCACACAGTGAGATTATTGTAATCAAATGTCGTAACCATTTCTGGACACACGCCACGAGGTCAACACACGTTCATTCGTAAGCTGGTAGTAACTACGAAATGCCGGTCACACAAGCGATTTTGCCCAGTAAATTACGACAGTAACATGGTAGAAAACGGCCCAACGACGGAATTATCATCGTTTTTAAGTTATTCCGACAGTACTCTATGGTAAAACGACGACATGTCGTCTAAGTTGCGGTCACACGCAAACTTTATTGTAGTAGCTCCTGCAGTAACTATTGTAGTAAACGACTAAAAAAGACTCCGGTTCCCCGGTCTAAGTCTTAC
>JAMKCH010037372.1:0-30292 GCA_023653785.1 Ophioderma brevispina | reverse complement strand
TTATTAACATGGTTAAAAAGCATGCACAAAACCCAGGACAAGGTCTTCATGCAAAATGCAAAGTAGAAGCAAGAGCATGGACCATTGCAGGGAAAATATTGCATATGACCACAACAAAAGTTAATTACATAAAACAGTTCATAAAAAGTTGTAAAAGCAACATTACATTTTCATACGGCTGATATTGTCCCAAACCAACTCCTTTCTACTGTTCCAGATGGCGTATGAGCCTAGCAAAGTAAGCTTGGAGATGTCCCTTATGACCTGTTTCTTGAAAGAAGCCGAATTGAATTTAAAAATGGAGCAGATACGAACAAGATTTTCTTTTGAACTTGACAAATTTTAGGGGTGGGGAGTTACTTTTTTTGGTGTGTTTATTTGCATTGAAATGATAATTCAATTTTGAAATTGCTCATCCCCTAAGGCGGCCTCACCAACCATTGATACTGTGCTAGCATCATAAAATCCACTGTACAGTTTCTAAGAAATCAAGCTCAATAATATAAGTTTATACCTTCATTGTTGACAAGCGACATAGGCCAGAATTTGCTTTGCAATCTGGTCCAAAATGTTTTCTTACCTATAACAGGTTTCTCGGATGGAAACCATTTGCGGAATACATTAGTGCGCACCCTTCGGTGTTCACACATCACTGTCTTCTCATTAAGGCACTCATCTAAGTTGAGGAAATGTATACATGAGTCTTGCTTACATCCCTCCTCCTGGTGGCTCTTACAACAACGACCACATATGCAATGAACTGAGAACTGGTACTGGATGCGTTTCATCCACATCTGACGCAGATCTGTCAAAGTGCTATCTAAGAAATGTCGGACCTACAAAAACAATAAAATGACAAATTATCCTCAAAATTATTCACTGCATTATTTTTGCTTCCTCCATTGAGTGGTGTTGGGTTAGTTTTGCTACTTTATGCTGAAAAACTTTTTGTGACCCATAAATGACCTTTGAGTCCACATTTGTAGCCCCACATCTTGTTTCAATACATAAAAAGCTGTTTTAAGCAAAAGTGTACACCACTTGTTTGACACACACATACATAGACAAGTGATCTACAGATTACTAGTGTCACCTGACATGCATATTCCAAAAATTTTGCACAACTTTTAAAAATTAGCAGATCTCACAATTTGACCTTGGAATGTGACCTTTGACCTCATCAACATATGCAGATTTCCATATTGCATCAATGACCCAAATATGGTTGCAATTGGACTTCAACTTCTCAAATGGCACCAAAACTTTCACGTAACTTATTTGAGTTATTTTTATTTATTAACCATCTTTCAACAGTGCAGCCTACACAACAGAGTTGATTTACAGAAGGGCCTTGTAACTTTAACATCCAAACAGGCAGGCAGGCAGACAGAATAATCGACTGGTTAAGGTCCCCATGAACAATCATTGACACGGCACAAAATTATATGCTTTTTTTTCAAACTGACACCACAGAATATATATAGTTTTTTGTTTTTGTCAATAGTGTTAACATTGGTCCAATTGGATAGACATGAAGATTAAATCATTAATTTGTGACAATCTGTCATTGATGGAATGAAATGCAAAACTAATTTTTCAGTCATTAGTGAATAGTGTTAAAATGGTTCAGATAGATAAACAACACCAGGATTAAAGTAATGCACTCTTTAACAATAATGTGCACTACTATTCTGCAATTTATACAGAACAGGCATTAGCATATTTTTCTTAAGTCTTGGATTAAAGCATTGCATTGATATGACACCACTGATTGATTACCAAATAAATTTGAGTCATATTTCAACATAATTTTAATCTTAAAGCAGTTTAAACATTTGACCACTATAGAAAGCTTCGTTTGATCAAAATTTTCTGGGCTGCCATTCTAAGAGAGACAAGGCCGGGAAGAGGGTTTTGTTAGTATCTTCACCTGGTGTACCATGTGTTCTGTATTAAAAGCAATAGTGTTTATGGTTCATTACTACAGTCCCACCACAATGCTTCAGCAGTTTTTCCTGTCTTTAGCATATGTGATCATGGAAGTGGGGTTCCCATCTGTTAGCCCAACACTGATGTGACATTCACAAATTATGATTGGTCAGACTGTCTACATAGCATGTACTGTGTAGCAAAGTCCAGTTCACAAGCTCATTACCCAGTATGCGTATGTGTAGTGCAACTGCCAAAGTTCTGTGAAATCAACTGTATTGTATCGCAATAATATTTGCTAACTCCAAAGAAGGAAAGAAATGTACTTCACTGCACTCTTGTACTGCTCTCTAGTGCCTTTTTGGTCCACTTAAAGGCCGACTCAGAGATTTCAAAATATATTTTTTGTACTAATTAAAAATAGTTCAGTTTGTATGAAGGAGCCAAAACAGGAGTTAGAGTGGGGTCCGATGATTTGTCCGATTTGTCTGATTTGTCCAATGAGTTTGAGGTGAAGGTGGGTGTGCATCAAGGTTCTGTACTTTCGCCATTGATTTTGCAATTGTGATTGATGTAGTCACGGAGAGTGCAAAAGAAGGTTTGTTGAGTGAGATGTTGTACGCCGATGACTTGGTCTTAATGAGTGAGACATTGGAGGGAATGAGGAAGAAGTTTTGGAAATGGAAGAAGGTTTTTGAGAGTAAGGGTCTGAAGGTAAACCTTGGGAAGACAAAAGTGCTGGTGAGTGGGGTGGAAGTGCTGGTGAGTGGGGTGGAGAGGGAGGTGGTAGTGAGTAAGGTAGACCCATGTGGTGTGTGTGGGAAGAGAGTAAAAGCAAATTCAGTGTGGTGTGAGAAATGTGGGAATTGATCCATGGGAGATGCACAAAGATGAAGAGAGTGACCCCCTAGTTTGGCAAAAGATTTTGTGTGCAGAAGATGTGAGAAGGGAGCTGGAGGAATGATGGAACAGGAGGAAAAGTTGTGTGATGAGGTGGAGTCAGTGAAGGAGTTAACATACCTAGGGGATAAGGTTAGTGGGGGTGGTGGATGCGAGGTGGCTGTGACAGCAAGAGTGAGGTATGGGTGGGTGAAGTTTAGGGAATGTGGAGAGTTGTTGCAAGGGAAAAGATATCCTTTGAAGATAAAAGGAATGGTGTATAAGAGTTGTGTAAGATCAGTGATGTTGTATGGGAGTGAGACGTGGTGTCTGAGCTTAAATGAGATGGGGATTCTGAGGAGGAGAGAGAGAGCAATGATGAGAGCATGTGTGGTGTGAAGTTGATGGATAGGATATAGACTGAGGACTTGATGCAGACTGAGGATTTGATGCAGATGTTGGGTTTGGAAGAGGCGATGGACCGGTTGGCGAAGGCGAATAGTGTACGTTGGTATGGGCATGTGTTGAGGAAGGATAACAAGCATGTGTTAAGAAGGGCTTTTGAGTTCGAGGTGGGAGGTTTGAGGAGGAGGGGACGTCCAAAGAAGACATGGAAGAAGCAAGTGGAGGTGAGTAGGAGGGTTGGGTTGAGGATGGAGGATGCATTGAATCAGGTGAAATGGAAGGAAGGAGTAGGGGCGGTTGCTGCGAATGTGAGGGGAATCCGGCCACCCCCGTTGACGGAGCGAAAACCGGATTTTAAACTTGGTTTTAGTAGTAGTCATTTGAGATGAAATGGATTTTTTTTTTGATGTAGTAAAATTTGTTTAACCAAAAAATAGGAATCCAGAAAGTACTAAAAAAGTTGTGCTTTTTACATGAAGGACATCGATGCGCTAGCTATTTACACAGTGATAGTATGTGAATAAGCATTACGTACATTCCAAAACATGATTGTTACCGGAAATCTCGAGTTGCCTTAAAAAGCGTGGGTTTTAATCTTCTTGAAAGAGTGGGTTCCGTCTACTTTATTAAAAGGTGGGTTTTATACTGTTGAAGTGTTGTGTTGTTGTGGAAGGTCATCTTCCTTTGCCCTTTTCATAGCTCTTTGGACCTCCCTGTTTAGCCCTGTCTAGTAGAGCCTGTGGTATTGTTCCTTTTAATAGTGATGTTTATCCGGTTTTGATGCATGCTGTCAGTCCTGTGATGTTGATGAAACTATGTCCACTTACTTATATTATAATAGGCAAGTAAAGTATCATTTGTCTCATGTAAGGTCATGTTGTAACGAGCACAAAAGTACAGGTGCATTTAGGGAGACAATGATACTTGGCAACAGCATTTGGATTGGTTGGATCTGCCTCTGAGTCATTCTTTATCTCATCTCATCCTAGATATCAACCCTCAGTACTGTCAGCTATTACACAAATTGTAATAAAAAAAGCATTTTTTAACATGATTGCAGTTGATTTATATGGAATGATATCTCCTAATCATGGAATTTTTAAAAATTTAAATTTCAATCATTACTGTTCCCTCTAAAACACACGGGCATTAAAAAGTCCACATAAAAGTTTTGAGTTTTTTCTTTTAAAAAAACAAAATATTAGAATAGAACACAAACTCATTAAAAAACAGGAATGAAAATTTAATAAAAGATTCCTTTCAAAGTACAAGGACATGACTGAGTTAGAAATTTCTTCATTGGTCCGACTTTCATCCTGATCATATTCTCAACAACAATTTTTAAAAGGTAACATTGCAAAGTGTAATTCCAAAAATATAAAAAACTGACCAGAGCGAAATCGCATTCCTCCCATTTTTCCCGGCAACTGTATCCAGCCAGAGACCTTCTTCTCTTTTTCAAGATGCTGGACTGGGCTTAACCCAAAGTGATGTTTTAGTTAGCTGTTTGATTTTTGAACTAAACAATGCCCACACGTGGGCCACAACATGCTCTACATGACAGGCCATTTGGAATGGAAAAGTTCTGATTTTTCTTTGGCGAGCATGGTCGTTATGCTGGTGCAGGTACAAGCAATACAGCACTGTGGCATTATTATTTATTTGAGGCCAAACTCTCCATCAAAAGAAAAAAAAAAAGCTATACAATATGCGCGCATACCGCAATGAAGTCAACTATGTGGGAAACCGTGGCATTGCTGTGACATCCCAAATACTCAATGATGCATAGCCAACTCTAAAAAATAAACTCTGGCATATATATTAATAAGGTAGATTGCCGTGACGCCCGCGTTTTTGAAGAATTACAGGTGATTGTCTTGGGTTATATTAAAGTCTGTGCTTCTGGGTCATCACAGCCAGTGTGAAAAATCACTTTTGTTTTGGAATTTTTCCTCAAAGCTTGTCAGAAACCATGATTTTATGATGGATTTTGTAAATAACAAGGCGTTCTCGAACTTCAAGTCTTGCCTGCTGTCGCGCTGAGCTGTAAGACAAAAGGCAGCAGAACCACATTGCAATTGTATATGAATAAAGGTGTGGTCCCCAAAAAAATGTGCACAGCGATACAGTGGAGGATTGCAGATATACCCCACCCCCTCCCCAACACCCTGAACACCCCTCCCCAACACCCCACCCCCTCACCAACATTCCACAAAACCCAACCCCCTCCCCAACACCCCGCAACACCCAACCCCCTTCTCAACACCCCACAACACTCACACCATCCTCACCAACACCCTGCAACACGCCAACACCTGCAACACCCAACCCCAAAACCCCAACCCCGCAACATCCACCCCTCCCCAATCCCCAACCTCCTCCCCACACCCCACCCCCACATCTAGAACACCCGCACCACCCAACCCCCTTCTCCAACACCCCTGCAACACAAAAGAAAAAAACAACAAAAAAAAAGAAAAAAAAAAAAAAGAAAAAACCTAAAAAATTAAAAAAAAAAAAAAAACAAAAGAAAAGCAAAACAAAAAAAAACAAAACCCTAAAAGAAACCAACAAACAAACACAACAATCAACAAACCATAAAAAACAAAAACCCAACATAAAAAACACACCAACCACCTAACAAAACAACCAAACAAACAAAAAAACACCACTTAAAACACCAAAACCAAATCCTCACATCACGCAAAACACCACCCCCACCCCACCCCCACACCCCCAACGCTCCCAACACACCACAAACACCCCCACCCACCGCTCTCCAACACCCCGCAACACCCAACCCCCTCTCCAAAACCACCACAACACCCCACCCCCCTCACCAACACCCTGCACACCCCCCCCCCTCACCAACACCCATGCAAACACCCCCCCCCTCACCACCACCCTGCAACACCCCACCCCCTCCCCAACACCCCACCCCCTCCCCCAAAACCCCCACCCCCTCACCAACACTCCGCAACATCCCCATCCCCTCCCAAAACCCCGCAACACCCATCCCCTACTCAACACCCCACAACACCCCACATCACCCTACCCCCCGCCCCAACATCCCACCACCCCGCAGCACCCCACCTCATCACCAACACACAAAACCCCCTACCCAACACCCTGCCACATCCCACCCTTCAACACCCCCCACCCCCTCCCCTCCCCCACGGCCCGAAATACAAAGCAAGCAAGCATGCAACACCCCACCCCCTACCAAACACCCTGCAACACCGCAACCACCCGCAAACACCCCAAACAATAAAACAAAAGAAAAAACAGCCAAATACACCCACCCTTGCAACAACTTCCAACCCCTCCAAAAAACATCCGCAACCCCCACACCCCTACCAACACCTCGCAACACCCTGCAAAACCTACCTCCCTCCCCAACACCCAAAACCCAACACCCCACAAACACAACACCCAACCCCCGCAACACCCCAACCACCTCCGAAACACCCTTACCCCCTCCCCAACACCCTGCTACACATCCTCCAACACACCCCCTCCCCAACACACCCCCTCCCCAACTCTCCCCCCTCCCCAACCATCCTACTCCCTCCTTAAACACCCCACCCTGCTATCAATGTAACACGAAATTTTGCATTATCCCAATGTAATATTCAGCGATCGAGCAATTACGCTATATTTATTAGATCAATTGCATCACAAAATGCCCTTTAATTGGTCACATGCACTTTGAACCTAACTATATTTCACCCAAAAGATGTATGGCAGACTGGGTCTTCATGTAGCAAAGGAATTGGGCATATCCGATGTACGTTTCAGCGATACAGCCATTAGAATATTTAATTAGCTGCATTTGCATACCTAAGCGAAGATATGACATACTTTCAAATGGCAAAAGAGATGCCCGCACCATAACGGACTTTCATGCAGTGATGAAGGAGTTGTGTATCCGATGTACGTTTAAAAACATTATAGCAACATACGCAAGATTTTATGGCAATTCATAGCTCATTTGCATACCCAAGTAACCAAAAAATACGGCCAAAATCTAATCAGGTCGAGAACTCTCAACCGCTTCCTACACCAAGTTAATAATTCTAATTTATAGCTTAGGGAACTCTAGATAAACTGGACACAAGCTTTTTTTTTAATTATGCAAATGAGACATTAATTAGCATATTTATGCCGAAACGAAAGGCCACTTTGACCCAATTATGATTCACACAAAAGATGCATGGAATAGGGTTCGTTCATGTCCCGAAAGGAATTTGCCTATCCGCCCCAGACGACTGTTCAGAGATAGCGAATACGCATATTTAATTAAGCTCATTTTTGCATACCTAACCCGCATTATAATCACGCGCTTTCAAATTGCAAAAATACACATCCAGATAGGCTTTCATGCAGCGAAGGGAAATTTGCGTATCCGAAGTACCGTTTTAAATTATAGCATTACGTGCTTTTGCAATTAATTAGCTCATTGCAGACTAAATTTGCCTGAAATACGCTCAAATCTAATTCAGTTCGAGAACTCTCCAGCCGCTCCCATTCCACCAAGTGACATCATTATTGCGTAAAATATGTCACCGCCGAATGTCGCGATCAGTAGCATGTGATAAAATGCAACTGCAACACCCCACCCCCTCCCAAACACCCCTCACACTCCACCCCTCTCCAACATCCCGCAAAACCCCACACCCTCTCCAACACCCCGCACACCACCCCTCCCCAACACCTGCAACCCCCCGCCACACCCTACCCCTCCTTAACACCCCTTCAACACGCCCAACCCCAACCCAATACCCTGTAACACGACTCCCCTTTCCCCAACAACCCCGAAGCCACCATTCCCCTCCCCAACACCCTGAAAACACTATACCCCCTCACCAAAACCTGCTGGCAACCCTACCCTCCCAACACCCCGCAACACACACACCCCCCCTCCCCAACACCCCGCCAAACCACCCACCCCCTCACCCAACCCCCGCACACCCCCTCCCCAACACCATGCAACACCCCCCTCCCCAACACCATGCAAACACCCCACCCCCCTCCCCACACCCTGCTGGCAACACAAACCCTCCCACCAACACCCTGAACACAAACACCCTTCACCAACAACCCGCAACACACACCCTCCCCAACACCCAGTAATACCCAACCCCCCTCCACCAACACCCCAACCTCCTCCTATGGCATAGTAATCTCATATAGCGAAGGAATTTGGCCTATCCAAGTACGGTTTCAGAGATACAGCAATACGCATATTTAATGGCTCTTGCATCACTAAGCCGCATATATCACATACATTCAAAATTGCCCAAAAAAAGAGGAATGGCCCAGCATGAATAGGCTTTAATTGCAGAGCCCGGAATTTGAGTAAGTAAGTATCCGATTTACCATTTCAAAATTATAGCAATACTCTGATTGTTGCATATAATTAGCTCATTTGAATACCTCAAGTTGCCCAAAATACGCCTCAAAACATCTAATAGGTCGAGACACTCTTCAGGCCCGTTCCTTCCACCACGTTAACATCAATATACGCCTTAGGAACTCCAGAAAATTGTAACCGGGCCTTGGCAGGAAATTCTCGGTAAATATGAAAGATTGTATACTTATTACCATATTTTACGGCCACAACTAATCGGGTCGAGAACTCATCAACCCGTTCTTTCCACCAAGTTACATCATTGTCAGCCTTACGGAACTCCAGATAAATCGGTTATACACTGTTGGGTTAACATTTTTATAACGACGAACAGACGCTGCATCATTTATAGTCCCCGTTCCGAACTCGTTCGGCGGGGGGACAATTAGCTATTTTACACCCAAAATCTACTCAGGTCGAGAACTCATTACCCGCTTCTTTCCACCAAGTTTTCATCATCGTAAGCCCTTACGGAACTCCAGAAAAGAAAAAATCGTACCACAAGCATGTGAACACGGACGGCGGGGCGACAGACAGGACGACGGAAAGGACAGACAGACAGACCAGACGAAAAGTGCATACTAAGTCTCTGCCGACCCGACCACCAAAGTTCAGGCGAGGACAAAAATATATGGGTGTATCAGTCTACCATTCATGCAATTTTACATTAAACTACATGGGCCTTCTTCGTCATGTTTGTGACATAAAAACGGTAAATTTTTTTTTTAATATTGTTATGTTTTTTTGTGTTTATAATTAATGATTGTATTATTTTTACGTATTAATAATAACCTGAGTCTAAACCAACCAAAAATAATGTTTTCACTTTAACTTGTTTGGTTATTTGTCGTCATGGGGGACAAATAAAGTTCAGGCCACATGTGTGACCATCAGGAGGTCACACTGGACCAAACTTTTTTTGCCCCCATGACAAAATACCAAACTAGCAAAGTGGGAAACATTATTTTTGGTTAGGTTTGACTCCCGGTTTATTAATTAAAAAAAAAAATATATAAGAATTCAGATTGGTAACGTGCCAAACAGGATTGGGTTGAAAGTAAAAATTAAACCAGTTTTAGGTCCACAAAACATGGACCGAAGAATGGCCCACAGGAGTGAACCAGGGTTCTTGAACAATAGTGCGCTACTTTGCGATCTACCCTCATTTACTCTGCACACATTTTGAGGGTAGATAGGTTATTTTTAAAGCTTGTCCATGGATCTTTAAAGCAAGGCTTTAAATTTTGCCTATTCTGAAATAGATGTATGATATTTAGCTCATAGTTCAAATTGACAATAGTAAGATCCATCCAAGTTACTAGATTTGGCTTAGAATATAACTTATCATCTTTAATAAACTCTTTTTACCTTGAGTCTTGCATAGCGAGCAGCAGCCATTTCTAAGACAAAATCATGGTTATCATCAACAAAGAACCTAGCTTGTCGGTAATACAGCTTAGGTTCTCTACCACCTTGTTCTTGTGTCCATCGCACTGCTCTTGTTAAGATGCGATGGAACAAACCATCTGAAAGTAAAATTGGAAAAAAGTTAATTTAACACAGTTGTATTTATGCCTTCAATTTGTTAGTCTGAATTTATTCACAAAAAGCTAGTAAATTTGCTGGCCTAATTTGCATATCACATACCTGGTAGAAATCCTCCAAAGGTGAGGTAAAAGTTGATGTATTTCTTAGCATCACCTAACAGGTCTTCTTTGTTGGGACAGTCTTTAAGACGACAAGGCACATAGTAGCTCTTGGCTGATGACGATTGCACTGATTTACTCTGTGATACATAATAAGAAATACTTAATTGCAACACTGAAAAATGTTTCAAATGAAATTAATTTATAAGTTATATGCAAATCCTTGATGTTACTCAATTGCATTTGTATGTTGTTTTTAACAGACTTCTTTCTAATACTTTCTAATAAGGAATCAGGCTTTCGTGCCAATCATTCCGCTGCTAGTATTTGCTTGATGTACAGGATTTTATTTTGAATAATATGGATGAGAGTCGCATGAGCAAATTTTTCTTGATCTTAGGCAATCTCAGGGGGGCCGGCCAAGATAGCGTCGTTTTTGCCGTTCCCATAGGTTTAGCACGTAATCACGAAAACTTGACAAATATTCTAAAGTCGAAAATATGTTTAATATCAATATTTTTCCACTCAAAATCCGTTGGAGTTGAAGAATCAACTCCAGTGCAAGTATTTTTTATGTAAGAATAACGGTACAAACGGAATCCATTTTGAACGAGGCTTGTTTGACCTCATGTTCAATCGCAGGGTCACCACTATTTATAGCTGCGGACCATGTACCAGGCGGGGTACCAGGCGGGGTACCAGGTAGCCTATGCACCACCGTGGAATGATTCGTTGACCTGCATGTAGCAATCCTCTCATGTCCGGTCTTTAAAAACGATTTGATGATAGCTTTGCAGCACAATAATGCTCCACCGACTAAAGCAAGGCAATTTACATGGCAATTTAGATCGGTAGGGGCTTCGTACGGGAATTCCCACTCGCCACTCACTGATCTATTTATAAACGCGCACAGTGACTTCAAATTCCGGTCACTGTTCAGGCTCGTCCAATGACTCGTTCGGCAGTTTTGCGCTATGAATGAAGCTTGGCCGCCACCGCCTGGGCAATCTTTTGCCTGTGTTAACCATTCTCTTCTTATTAACAGACTTTTACAGAATGGTATTACTGGTCCGGAACTTCAGTGGTTTCGATCCCATCTCAGTGACCAAACTCTTCTTTTAATTCTTTCTGATTTCAAACATACCAATATTGGTATTCTTCAAGCTCCATTCACTTTCATACACTCGGTTCATTTTAAGGGTACCAGAAGTCAAACCACCAACTTTTGTATGAACCATCTTGGAACATAATGCATTCAACATACTTTCCATATGCGAGCAGCCAAAATATGGAAGTCTTCCTGCAGTTATCCGCTGTGACTATAATACTATGAGTCAACAGCAGCTCGGAAGCCAGCCCCCATAATCCTTTGCGTGCGAACCATATTACCGACTGGCAAATGCGTGTTGACTCCAAAGTAACATCGGTCAAGTGTATCAACACAGCCTACACTAGAGTACACGGTCACGAACGGTACACAAACTCAATGTTAATCACTGCACATGAATTTGAAATTGTCAAGTCCAAAAGAAAATAAACATGCAAGTCCGAAATTCCTTGCCCCGTTCCTAGCCCGATGCCTAGACATGATGATACAAATCGTACATCCTTGCCGAGACTCAGTCTCAACTTCTAATCCTAGACTCAAGTTACCTTCCCGGTTACCCGCCCCAAGTTACCGCCTATTCTGATAGGTTTTTTTATCGAGTTCTTACCAAATGACTCAACAAACAGTTATACAAATAAGTAAAATGCTGGAAATATTCACTGAAACTTGTAATTATACTAGAAATTTATCTTTAGAAGTAGGGAATCATGTGCTAAAAGTATTACGAAAGTACGAGTGGAAGTTGTAAACACAGAGCTGATGCCAGGCTGGTGACATAAATCATGTAAATAGTCTCATATTACACGCCGTTGTTTTAATCATGCCGCTGGCGGACGCTAGGGGACCTACACTCAATTCCTGTTTGCTCAATCATACGCTCTAAATGCCCTATAGTTGATACTAGCTTTCTGGCTGGTTTCAAGAAATTCTAAAGATGAAGAAATATTTAAAATACTGTTTACACAAAGAAACGCATAGCAATCGGGAATCATTTCTTGATCGTTCACATACTATACATTAGTAATTGAACCCACTAGACTTATGCGCAGCTCTCGATAATGTACAATGAACGTTTGTTGTGCGGAACTATGATTACGTGTTATTGCTATGAGAGGTTCCCGGTGGCACGGAAATACGTATTTGTAGGCGAAAAGGTACTTGGGAAGGTCTTCTGAGCCGCTGTTCTATGAGTCTATCACAGCTTAAAGCATCAACATTTGTAAATCCTACTTAATAATAATAATAATAATAACAATCTTGATATAGCGCCTAATGCAGAGGCCTCTAGGCGCTTCACATAGAAGGAGCAATATACAAAATATCAATACGACAAATACAAAAATAGATAAAATTCTAATGTTAAAACAACAACGATATACATCAATTATACACAATTTCAAAAAACTTTATATTTAAGTAGAAATTCAAACATATATATATTGTGACCAACAGATAGAAGAGAAAGACAACCCATTTGCCTCCCATACTAAGAACATATGGGGATACACCTGAATCGTCAGCTGTGAGGATCTGTGTGTATGTACCCCACAGCGACATCGGTTAAGTCTTGATCTTTCCTGGATTCAGATGCCTCTAACCCTACCTAAACTGATGAATCAACTATCCTAGGCAACCGAATTGGATGAAGGTAGAGAATAAGAAAAAGAAAGGGGAAAAAATCACAGAATTATAATTAGTGAATTGGACTGCATCAGAAACAGGGATACGTATCAGGAGCCAAAATGTTGTGTAAATAGGAATGTCTTCAGACGTGATTTGAAAATAGTTGCTGACTGAGCTAAGCGGATACTGTTAGGGAGTTTATTCCACAAATGTGCTGCTGCGTAAGCAAAAGATCTATCACCATAGAACTTTGTTGATGAGTTGGCTGATTTTCTCAGCTGGGAGCAAGAAGATGATCTCAAGGTTCTCGGTGGTGAATACAGCTGGATAAGCTCAGAGAAATAGGCAGGTGACATGCTGTGGATGGCCTTATAGGTGAGAAGTAGAATCTTAAAAACAGCCCTCTGTTTAATTGGAAGCCAATGTAGTTGGTAGAGAGCTGGTGTGATATGGTCTCGTCGGCGGATTTTAAGGACAAGACGGGCAGCTGCATTTTGAACTCGCTGAACCTTGGTCAATTCTCTTTCTGGAAGGCCATAAAGCAAGGAATTGCAGGAATCCAGCCTAGATGTAACAAAGGCATGGACCAATCTGATGGTAGATTTTTCATCAAGGTACTGTCGAAACTTAAGCATATTATTCACATTTTGCTCTGCTTTAGGTTATTTTTACAGTTTCATATATTCATGGTTTAATCTATTATTATCTGTATTTTTGCCATTCAATGTTTATAGTGTTTAAGTTTATACAAGTTCATTCTGTGAATGCAGCTAGGGCCTCCTTGGAAATCAGTGCTCTTGTCACTGAAGGTGCTACCCTGCCTAAAGAAAAATAAAATAATAGTGATGACAAGGTCTTTTTCTGAACATTTTTATGTGAGACAAAAAGCACACCTGGCACCTACACTATCAAATTGTTTAGAAATCCCATTTTGATGTGTCACATCAATCTTGTGTACACCTGCTAGGTTGACCTATTTAAAAGCATGCTATTTTGTGTTTGTATCTATTGGCACAATGCAAAGGCTTTTCAACATCACCAAACAAAAGCAGACTGTGGCTATTAGCAATTTAACATATCCATTGTATTGCTATCAGCTGTTAGGAATGACTGGATTTTGTGGATAGCCCTCTGGATGCAAAGAGAAACCTTTTGATGTGACGCATCACATTTTAGCCAGATTACCTAGCAGGTCCAATGCTTGCTCAAATGAGACATTCACCAAATGCCCTTATGTTTTTTTATCAACACTCTGTCCAGCTCAAAGTACAGAGTAGTGACACCGGCATATACACTGTACCAACTTTCAGCGTGTGGGTAGGCAAATCACAAGCCTATACAAGGGTATACGTACACTTCGTCACTTCATACTTCAGACAAGACAAAGTAAATGTAACTTTGCTCTAAATGATCATTAAAACCAATTTTGGCAAATCGCTGTTTCTTTTTTGTTTGAGAAAACATGTTAGGCATTTTTTGACAATGATTGCTATCGACTTTGTATTTTGAGAAATTCTTACATTTTTGGGAGGTATCCTTTCACATAGCAAGTCAAATTTTTCCATAAGTCCTAGTAGGGCAGACTTTTGGTCCAAGATGTCTCTCCACATGTGGTTTATCAGCTCATCTTCAAGGATACCTTCTTCATCCAGCTTACTCCAGGATTCAGCAAATCTAGCCCACTACACAAAAAAAAATGATTATATGAAAAGTGTTTCAAGCAGGTAAACCCCAAGGGTACCAAATTGCAATGCCAATGTACACAGAACAAAGCTTCATCAAAACAATACTAAAAGACGGGAACTTGAAATTACATGGTACATAATTATACACTGCTAAATGTCACGAACAACAAAGAAATCTTCTGTGTTAAAGGTGCATTTTGTGATTCTAGCACCTTATGTTTAATTTATGGTTCACTAGCTATCCTTTAGAGAAGTTTATTCCTAAAAAAATCAGTTGATTCTGACCTTGTGTTGTGAGCAAAATCCTTGAGCAAATTGCTAGCATCATATTGTCCCATAGGCCACTGTGCTATAATCTGAGCATTACATAGAAGAAAATATTAAAATGGTGATTTCTTGCCGAGACGATCATATT
Source organism: Ophioderma brevispina (assembly GCA_023653785.1). NCBI lineage: Eukaryota > Metazoa > Echinodermata > Ophiuroidea > Amphilepidida > Ophiodermatidae > Ophioderma > Ophioderma brevispina. The sequence goes on along the minus strand of JAMKCH010037372.1, from coordinate 15,192 downwards.
CACAATCTGATTATGCCATATATGGTACTAAACTTGGCCAACGGTTCCGATGAGACACGATATTTTAACTTTGAGGTGAGTCAAGGATGAGGCTATGGATTACAAAATGCCCCTCTAAGAAGCCAAGACTCACTCTGTTCACGTCCCCAGATCAATTACAGTCATGGTTAACAGTCAGGTAAAGGGCCCTAAATTACCCCAAGACCCCATGTGCTGAGGCCACATGTACAAACGATCCAAGTCTAATTGCAATCCACTAATGCATCGGGTGATTGGTACTTAGAGACAATTTTAACACACATACATACATATAGATGTATATTTCGTAGTCCCACTGTGGAAGTACAATGAATTGTACAGTGTGAATTGTAGATTGTGAGTAATGAACTGCGGGATTAGACAAAATTAGTGTATAAAGAGCAAGAATGTTACTTGGAACCTTGCCCAAAAGATTTAAGTACTCTATATCTTCCTGCCCTGATTATAAGCAATAAAGAATAGTATTTACATCCATACATCAGGAATCTTGTACAGTACTAACACATTGTAAATGGGTATGCTACCCTCTGGGTATTTATTCAATTCCTATAGAGTATATTAGTAGTAAAAATTAGTAGTAGTAAAACCAAAGTTTTAAATCCGGTTTTGTCCCCAATAACGGGAGTGTGGCCGGATTAAATAAATAAATGCAAGTATTGAATATAGTCCAGCAGCGGAGGAGGAGTAGATGAAAATATCTGATAAAGTTTTTTCTCAGATGATGAATATCTTGAAAAGGTTTAGAATGGAATGCAGTGGGTGTAAAAAAAATCCACCCCTTGGGGAAATTGGAAAATCCACGATGGCTGCCATTTCACTGTAAAAAAATCAAAATTGCGTTTACATGGACAAGCACCCCCAAAATGCTTGGTAATTGTTTTTTTTATAATCATTCATGTTTGAGGTAGGAAATGTAAATTATAAGGTAGCTCCCGCTTGATTAATTTGAGAAATCCAAGATGGCCGCCATTTTACAGCAGAAAAACCCAAAATGCAACTTTTCACAGAGAAATCAACCCAAATACATGTTGAAGCATTTTCTCATCTGATGATATAGGTATATCAAATAATTAAGACGGGCTGTAAAATGTATTCCTTTGGCAATTAGAAAAAATCCAAGATGGCCGCCGTGTGCAATAACAACACTAAAACATTGCAGTTTGCACAGACGGGCAACTCAAAATACAGTTTTGTCGGATGTTATCCTTGTCTTATATTTACTTTTATATATACGTGAATTTTGTGACAAATCCACTGCGAAATGTTGCTCTTTACTCTCCAAGGGTCACGGAATTGCTCCGGATGACCCAACTATACAATTGACTGACGCATGCAAGTTTTGGAAAAACAAACAAAATACAACGTACTCACAGCAGGTTTCGAATCATTGACCTGCCAGTACGTACTAGATAGAGTCCCGAATCACTAGACACGAGAGGGTGTGAGGTGTGAACTTGGGGCTTGAGAACTGAATTTTGTGGTAAAAAAGGGGCTTCGGAACTGATCTGTTTTTACAATGTGATGGCTTCGGAACTGAATTTCGGGGTTGTGTAGCTGAAGAACTGGCCAAAATTTACAAAAATTTCAGCAATCGAGCCAAACTTAGGGGCCAAAGAACTGAAGCACACAAGAAGAAAATGCAGAGGCGCGAACTGGGACTCTTGATGGCCGCACATCTATGTCAAGCCGTTTAGGGCGTCCCAGGAGTTAGAGCTCAACACGGTATGTTGGATTGAAGCGGCCCGTATAGCTATTTCCGTCCGCAAAGAGGGTTCTAAGATCGTATCTTCGCCAGCTATCTAACTAAGGAAAAAACTAGTACATGGGCTGGACCATCAGACGGCAAGATAATGTCTTCAACTCATGAGGAGGCGGGAGTTACCCTTCTTGTACAGCAGGTTGCAAGTATGGGCGCCATGTTTCACTGTGTTGCAGATGGCACAGACGTGTTGTGTTGTTGTTGTTTTGTTGTTTGCACTTCTGTTATTAAGGTGATATTTTAGGCAATAATGATGACATCACCTGTGCAGGGGCGCTCCCCCCCCCTTCCCCCCCATGATTGTAACAATGCAAAACCGTACAAAAGCACCTTGCTATCATGACAGACTTACTGGCCTGAACTATGGTCTGAGTGGTTGTGACACCGTCAGCACCATTATACGGCAGTAGCAAGGCGGAGCCGTGAAAAGTATTACGAGGTAAACAGTGTTCAGTAACTGCATGGGTGTACTTCTTCGTCTCAAGACTGAGTCCTGAGGCAGTCAACATCCGTCATTTTGGCATGCAATGGGCAATCTGCATATCGGTCGCTGTCGGAGGCAAGACAGGACGTATTGGACATCTAAAGTAGCTCGAAGTACACTTCTGCACCTAAAACTATTTTCTCTGCCACCCACTATAGCAGGAGCAGAATATCATAGGGGCCTTATTGAAGGGTTTGGTTTATCCTCCCCTTACAGAAAAGGTTTAAACACCTTTGGTAGTTAGTATGGGACCCTCTAATCAATGCCCGGTAGGTAGTACTCTCAATTATGTATCACTTTTTCAATAGGGGCAAGTTTACACAGTGGTCAAAATGCTCCAATCATGTTGAAATGTCTACTATATTGCCCGTCTAGTCAGAAGGTTCCAAAATGATATAGGTTTGTACCAACCTACGAACCATGGGTTTTGGGAGTTATAGGGTAAAAAGGCCAAAACATGGTAAGAAGGTCAATCTCATTTGTACAGGGGTTAACATTTAAAAAGTTAATCTGATTATATCTTAAATACTTGCAAATTATTGCCTGAGTCTAAGAGGACTCCTAAAGGTATAGTTTTATTATATGTTAAATGCTCCTTACGAGATAAGGGTCAAAGAAGGTCAACACCATTGGATTATGTGCCCTAGACCTATTTTGTCATATGGTAACTATGCATTTTGCATTATGCATTATGTTGACACATGAAATAGATGACAACTCTTGAAATTTGACACAAATAGGAGCAACTCTGATTTTGACCCAGTACAATAGAATTTGACCTTTTTCACCATTGTGTAATTTTACTCCTATAACTCTAAAGCAATGGTCATAGATGGTACCAAACTCTACATTTTTGGAAAATTATGATTAGACGGACAAAATGGCAATACTTTCAAACCGCTTGGAGCATTAACAAATTTGACCCGTGTTAAACTTAAATTGCCCCTTTTTTTTAAAAAGTTACAATTACAATATATGTCGCTATTTGCTTAACTATTTTGCATTGATGTAGAGGGTCCATACGAACTACCAAAGGTGTCATACTTTTTCTGTAGTGAGGGTAAACGAAGATGTTTGACCTGGGACCCAGCTCCTCCTCTATAAGGGAAGCCCTTCAAGGAAAATGTGGCCTGTGCACAGTTTTCAGGTAGCTATCTGGCAGGGAGGCTCTGCAACTGATCCACCTGAATGGATCCAACTCAGAATGGGGGATACGAGAAGGCCAATGATGTGCCCTTAGCTCCTATAGGAATTATTGAAGTTGATTAGGTGCTATGTGGAGGTGAGGCACATGTGGATCACGAAGGTGTGGATGTGTCCCGGGATGTGTCTCTGCAAGTATGACTTGTTCAATCTTTTGTTCAGCCATGGAGAAGCGGAATGTCGAAATGAGAAAACAAAAACAAGTAAACAAGCGGAAGAAGAAAAAGGACAAAATGAAAACTGGACCCATAATGTCAGTATAGGTGTGCCATTGATCTGGTTGGCGTCTCAAATTTGACAACTAGTAGTAACGGTGTAGAAGTATTATAGTCCGCCATACTAACAGTCCGGTTACAACGGTAATGAATAGGGCACTCAATTTCGTTGACTCTAACGCAGCATTAGTTTCACGCTTTATTCCGTATAGTACATGGAGCGCAGACTAGGGCTCCCGCCGGATCTAGTTGATTTTCACACAGTAATATACTTCCACAGCACTGGTTATTACTAGGGCTCATAGTGTTCGAGTGCTTAAAAATACACCACAAGGGTGTGTTTGTGTGCGTGTAGGTGTAGGGTATAGGGTGTGTGGATGGGTGTTTGTTTTAGTCGTTTTTAAAATGTTTTAGCTAGTTGTTTTTATAAGGTGGTGCAATGCTTCTCAGGCTGGCTTTTGTTGTATCTCCGCCATCATTGTATGTATTTTTGGTATTGATTTCAATTTTGTATTGTATTTTGTGGAAATAATAATTATATGATATGATATGAATGTGTAAGAAATGCTCTGCCTGTTTTTATCTGGGTTGGAGGTAAAATATTTTACGAAAAATAAGAGCCTTTAAAAACATTCAACGGCGCTTATTCGTCTTGAATCTTTTATTAGCCAATGTGCAAATTTAGTATTTTATATTTCCAAGTAAATATATGGCAAGGAAAACAGTAACCTTGCATTTAGGGATTGTATCTTTGGTTGCACTCTCAATGAAAAGGGGCATTTTGTGATTTCCTACCTCAAAAATGGCGGCCTCTGGGATTCACTAATTATTCAAGCGTGCTCTAAAATATAATTGCATTTTAATAACCAAATACAAACACTAATTAGTCACAGAAACATATATTACCTTGCATTTTTGGGTTGGCATGGGTTGGATTTTTGATTTTTTAACACTCAATGGCGGCCATCTTGGATTGCTCAATTGCCCAAGGATTGCAATTTTTACAACACTCCACCTTGGTTCCATTGTACCTTTCAGAAATATCATCAGCTAAAAATAGCTTTATCAGAGATTTTGATCTCATGATGCCAAAATCAGGCTTCCGCTGCTGGACTAATAGCCCTTTTAACACAAAGTCCAAAGCGCTTACATTAACTGTCACTAGGATATGTCACAAATTTTCAAATTTGGCAGCCCAATTATAACACTCCTCATAATGACAACCCTAACAGCTCCCAATATGACTCCCCCCTAACAGCTCCCCCATTTAAACCTGGTGGCGTCAAGAACAACAAAGTGTCTTGCTCAGGACACATAATTAGTTGCAGCAAGGCTTGAACTCACAATTTAAAAACGGTCTGATGATCACAAGTCTGCACATTTTCCGCTGGACCACACAAGCTCTCAAGTTTTTGGGATTCACCTCACTTTCACACACATACTACTGTGTGAGGATTTTTGAGTAAAAGATATTGACCGGATGCCCGTCCTGATGTCATTGCTAAGATGGGCCGCCCTTTGTAAGTATATCTTTCTTTTTTTATTTCTAGGGAAACCACTTACCCTGACCTACACTAGGGCAATAAATAATAAATTCCCAAGAGGAAGATATAGGCACCCCCTGCTTGTCGATCTTTGTTACTCAACATAGAACTGTCTCAAAAGATATCCTAATCCTATACTTTAGTTACTCAATTACCTGTTCATCAATGTCTTTGACAGTGATGATCCTTCTGAATACATCTACTAGCCACTGAGGATTAAGAATGACGGTATTCTGTAGAGACTCATCAACAGCACCATTGCCACCAAAATATATGATGACTCCAAGGTCATGGTAGAATTGTAGCATGATTTTAAGGTCAAGGTCTCTCCGAATATTAAATTCTGCTGCTATATCCCTCACCTGGATAATGCACAAAGGAATGCCATGTGAATCAACCTGTTCAAGCCTGGGAAATATAATAAATATGGCTAGAAACAATTAAAGGGATTCCAACCACTGAACCATTCAAACTTCTTTACTGATTTTGTGGAGCCTAAATATTTATATTTGTGATCTGTCATATCAAAAGGAACCTATTGTTAGTTACGATGTGTATGTCTTTCGTTACAGCCAGGCAAATACATCTTTCTTTATCATTGTTGTGTCTTGGAACCCTTAAGGTTTGTTCATACTTCCACTGCACTGTATTGCAGTCAATTTACTGCAATCTTCGTCACTTCCACTGCACTCCTAATCGATTTACTGCAGGTCAACCCAGGTCACTGCAGGTCATGGGTTGCAGTACATTGCAGTAAACTTGCGAAGGATTGCAGTAAAAATGACGTGCTGCATCCCACTGCATCTTCATGATTCACCAATTAAAATAATTGTAACTTCATTGCAGTACTGCATTGTGTTGCAGCATAATGTAAGTGATTGCAGTAACGATTTTGGTAGGCTGCATTCCATTTACTACTCTCTGTACTTAGACACCCGTCTTATTTCTGTAAGTGAACTCTGTAGTGAACTCTAAAATACAGTTAGGTTTACTGTGGACATCAAAATGGGACTTCTTTGGATTTAGCTTTAATCAATTATCCAACAGTATGTGTTGAATTTTCAAAGTTGTGTTTTATACTAGACTGAAATGCAGGCACACACACACATAGGTTTTGAACATGCAAAATTTACTATCAAGCCAATGTCAAGCCAATATGTGATGGGCAAAGTTAGACACCCGTCTTATGTCTGTAAGTAACTGTGTAGTGAACTCCTAAAATACAGTTAGGTTTAACTGTGGACAAATCAAAATGGGACTTTCTTTTATTTAGCTTAATCAATTATAACTCCAACAGTATGTTTGAATTTTCAAAGTTGTGATTTTATACTAGACTGAAATGCAGGCACACACACACACACATAGAAAAGTTAATTGAACATCAAAATAAGCCTAACCTCTCAAGCCAATGTCAAGCAATATTTGGAGGGCAAGAAACAAGGTCCCACAACATGCATATGTGTGTTATATCAATGTGCACTCTGTCATCCACTACACTTCCTTTCAAAATTCATTTCTAAGGAACATTATCATGTATTTAAATCTTCCGTACAATATTTTCAAGTAGAGAATTATTGCCAATTTCATTTCAAAAACAGTTCACACGCCTGAGGCACAAATGGGCCATTCTTTGGTCCGACGTTTGTGACCAAAAACCGGCGATTTTTTACTTTCAACCCAATGCTGCTTCGTCAATGTAACAAATCTGTATTCCTTTTTACATTATTAATACCTTGAGTCTAAGCCGAACCAAAATAATGTCTCCCACTTTCACTTGATTGGTTTTTCCATCATGGGGGAAAAATAAGTTTCGGTCACGTTTGTGAACATCAGATGGTCACCAGTGACCAAACTTGGGGGGAGGGGCAACCATGACAAAATAACCAATCTACAACAGTGGAACCATTATTTTTGGTAGGTTTTTGACTGAAGGTTATGAATATGTAAAAAGTAATTACATATTGGTTACGTTGACAAACAGCATTGGGCGAAAGTAAAAAATCACGTTTTTGATCACAAACTGACCGAAGAATGGCCCAAATATTAAAATAGACATGAGCATCTGTTTACCTTATCTAGTGAGAGATAGTTAGTTTCCCTCTCCGTTGCCTCTGCTACAGCCTTTTCAAACCTTAACCATTTGAGTGGCCATATGCTCTCCCATTTAGGGCCATCTCTACTATAATACCTCTTCTATGTGTGTTCTTTAGCTTTTACAACAATCTTGAAAACAAAAACAACAAAACTGCAGTCCTCTTCAATTATGACATGAATTGAAAAAGGCAGTAAATTATGTACACAAACAACCATTTTATAGTCAGATTCCTAATATTGAGTTGACTCTGTAGGAACAGGGATGTAGTGGGTAATTTCCTGAAAATTCCTGAAAATTGATCTGGCCCTTGGCCCAGTGGCAATGACTTACGCACACATGGAACATTTATGAGGAAAATTGTCCAAACAAACGCCATGGAAGGAGTTAAAAAGGGGTGATTTCGCCTAAGACAAAAGTGTTGGTATGTTTTGTTATGCTCAAAAACATCCTCCAAGTCCAGAAATGTAAAAAATGTCACATTTCCATTTTTTTTTATTATGGTCCAATTTCTGATTCCAGAAATTTCCTAAGTTACTTCCCTGTAGGAAGAATTCTGGGAGTGGAAATTTTTTTTTCAAAATGGGGATTTTTTTGTGGACTTTTTGGAATTTTTGGGGGAGTCCCTCCCCCCCCCCCCATTGGTTATGGGCCTGATTCTGTGTTTTAATTCCAAATGAGAACAGAATATACCTTCACATATTGGATATGCACTGGACATAATTGGGGAGTAGGGGGTCAAAACAAATAGAGTCAATAATGTAAACAGGCTTTTAATTAGGGGTGCTCTAAAATGCTCTCACTGACAAAAACATGTTTCAAGACAATTTTAGAGACTACATTTTTCTCATTTACCCTGAAAAATATTCTTATTATCAAGAAGCGATGCACAGGAAAAAACAGCATATCTAAAGTCAAAAACTTCAAAATACATCGGCCTCGGACTGCATTGTCAACCATGCGTCGGCGGTTTGTAATGAAATGATAGGCCTCATACGAAACTTTTTGACCTTGGCAGGCCAGTGACCTTTGACCTTGGCATGTGGACCTTTGACTGCATCAACAAATGAGGATCCATGTTTGCACATATTACTTCAAGTTTGTTCCAACTGAACTTTCAATTTAGGTCAATTTTACACTTACAACTTGAACCTCACATGACCTTTGACCTGGTAATGTGACCTCATCAGCAAATGAGGATCCCATGTTGCACGTATGACTCCATGTTGGTTTGAATCCATCAAAGTAAGTGGCGAATATTACAGGCAAATGTTATAGTCACCGTCACAATCCTTTTCTGAATAAGCGTCTACATATGCCCGTGAAGTTGCTGCGTGTACTCGCAGACTATGTATTTCCCTTTACACGCGTTGTCATGGTTCTGGTCCTGGCGGAATGCTGGTGTAGTCTTGATACAGAGAAAAGGAGTTATGACGGAGAGTATAGCCCTTTTTTACACATAACAACAACAACAGACCACCAACACCATACACAGTGTGTCTTCCTGCTTTAAGGGCAGGTGACACAAAATACTCTGAAATACTCTTAACACATTTATCTGAACACAACGTTCAACAAAAACCTGCATCATGCTTTGAATCTTTTTGTGTTATTCAAACAAAAACAGGGGTTCTCGACCCACTAGTGTACTCTGGTATTCATACAATAATGCGATGTGTATATATTACTTCCATGCACACAGCTAGTATGGACTGGTTTCATTTTTGACACTGGGGGATAATTCTGTCCATTTAATTAATAACAATCATAAGAAAAAACTAAACTTTATGTGATTTTAAAAATCTAAACAAACTAGAATGACAGCATTATATGCTACAGAGTGGTAACTGCGGGCATGATCAAGATATTGGACTGCCCATCCAATACCAACGTATTATATCAGGCTTCCAAGTGGGATAAAGATATCGTGTATTGTTCAGTTCTTTAAAATCCCCGACAATACAAAAAAAATATTCTTTTAATATTGTTTCATCCGGGGCATTTTTAAGGCGTAGCGGAGCCGGGTTTGGTTGATCATGTTGGTCAAGACCACAAGTGGACCTACAAACCATGTCATTGCAAGGTTCGTTTTGCATCAGCCTGATATTTACATAATAATAATCATTGAATGGCCTTTTTTCGAATGATACAAATACATTGCACTCGCTAAAAAATACTGTACTTGTCTTCGATTCGTACAATATTTTTCTAGCTTGTGCAATATATTCTTGTTATCATACTCACAGCCATTCAATTTTTTAAATAATATTAATGGGCAAAACAACAAACCTCATCTTTTAATCTCTAATTGAGGAATATGGCTGTATGATTGACAACTTTTACAAATACAACAACAAAATTGGTATGAATCTGTACAACCTGTTCATCCTCAGTGTCCTCCTCTTCCAGGTTGTTCTCTACAGCATAGAATGTTGACACAATGTGACCAATGTACGGCTTACCTATTAGGTTATTACGGATTCTCTTGAATTTCTCATCAGCCATAAAAGAAAATGTCAAAAGTAGTTGGTGAATCAACATTTCAAAGAACAGTTTCAATACTGCATATCACATTATCCCTAATGTAAACTATGTCTAGTACACAATAGCTGGTTATAGTGGAATGTTTGGTGTGGTAGGTGGTAATTTTGTCATTTGTCACAAAATGGGGGGTTTCACTCTGTTGTATCTTACATCAACCTGAATGCAGCAACCACATTTATCTATACTCTGAACTGTGATTACATGTTCTAATATTTCATCTTCGAATCCATGTCACAAGACTAGTATAAACTTTAAAAAAAATAAGGGGGGGAATGTCCCCCATGTTTTGATCGAAATTTTTAATTTATCAGTAAGGCTAAATGTTCAGAGTATACTCTAAAGTTATATTTGAATAATTGGGCCTTATATGTTCTTCGTTGAAGACTTTATAATTTGAGCACACCCTTCACAGCACAAAGATAAGACATTAATTTTTTAATCAATCTCAACTGCTTCAACTGCTTGGAGGCAAGTCGAAACAATTTAAATAAATACACCACGTAACATTTTGCACTACAAAATTCAAAATTGAGTGCGCTAGAGATTAACACATGGCCGTCTAGGGCCGCTTCCTGGCTTGTCCTGCTTCTACACTCTTTATTTGATGTGCACAGCTGAAAGGATGTTTATTATTACAAGCCCCGGATCTTACATTCTCTGTCATTACCATTCTGTTCTGCCGCCTTTGCGACTGCCCCCACTTGGGACGGGCGGTGGTGGGTTTAGCGCTTTGCTTGGCCCCGGGTACCCTCCTCTCCACTGCGAGCTGTTTGGTACTTCTGGCCTTTCTAACTAACGCCCCAACTTCCAAACATCTTGTTGCTTCTCGCCAGCCAGATTGTGAATGGGTGTGCTCTCAGGGCTGTTTTAGAGATTGCATCTACTCTGCTTTCTTTCTTGATTTCTTTGTTTGAAAGGCTCAAGTATTGGATACTTCTCTGATGGTTTTGGTTGGTAAGCCTCTAGAGCCCACTTGTAACGGGAAAATACTCACTTCCCTCCCATCCAGCATTCTGACATTCTATATAGAAATCAGCATACTTGCATTTTTTCCCTGGAATAGCAAGTACAAAGTTTTCCCTCTGCCTGGGACTGTCGCTCGATCACCAACACAATCGTTTTGTAGAAGTAGAATATATGGTGATATCTGGGCGTTTTGCAGTTACCACAATTACTGGTGGAAACACTGCAGGACTCTTATCTTCATCCAAAACAATCTCCCAGTCCTGACATTAGTGGATCCTGTCATGCTTTCTCTTACTTGACCACTTGACATTTCTGTAAGCATTGCCTTTCTCTGATTTGAAGGCTAGTCCAGACATCAGACATTGGTCTGCCTCCTTCTCAGTATATGCTCTTGCCCTAACAATTGCTGGGGCAATGTGGTAGATGTATTTGGGCGGCCGCACCAGTCATGCCCTCCATTTATATCTTCCGCTCTATGATATTGTCACCAGTTGAAGATATGGATCATGGTATAGTTATTGTATCCACATAGTGGCATAAATAATCCCAATGAGTGCTTGCTCCATCTGGTGAAATTCAATCACCGTAAAGTACCTCATTTGAATTACCAAGATTTCAATATCAGAATAGGCAGAGATTTATATCCGCCTTATCTATTGGCCTTCTAAGCGCTTTTCACAACTGGCCGTGATCACGTTCCCAACCATACCAAAATAGGGACGGGGCGGTCCCCAAATAGTCGTCCGATGTATGTGATGGTTCTCGAATCATTTCTGCAGATGCACAATTTCATTTTTTGGTTACATGCCTAACCTGAAAATGTATTCTGAGTCACGCAATAACAATATAAAACAATGTAAAAAGTAATTCATGTTAACATGGCCATTGTCTCATACCCCAGGACAATTCCCATACCTCCAGCAGATAATGCCAATGGGAAAGTTGAAAAAAAATCTGAAATGGGAACGAAGGGAGCGAAGCGACCGAGTGATCGCCCCCAACGGCCGGGGGTCCAGGGGCCCGCTTTAAGGGCCCAGGGGGGGTCCAGGGGGCAACGCCCCGTTGGGGGTTGAGGGTGCGAAAGAACCTCGAAGCCAGGGGTTTCTGCAACATTAGAGCACAGGAAGACCCATTTTGAGAGTATAAGATATCAATCAAAAAAAGAGTTAAATTAACTGTAAATGTTGACTCCCAAATCTACTACTACTAGTTATGCTTGATCAAATTCAACTTTCAGGTATAAAAGGCCAAGTAAACATAATGATATTGATAAAGAACGCTTTGGGGTTTCCTATGCAGTTCATTTCCTTGGCATCAAGTGATAGATACTACCGCAGTTGCAACCATGACATCAGCCTTCAAAATGCCAGAAAGCAATGGATCAAAATTTGAAGACTTGCCGTCACTAAACTCTGTAAACCCCTACCCAATGAAGTTGTGTCCTGGAAACTGCAAAGTTATCGCCTTGCTCTTTGAGGAAAAGCGATTGAAACGCTGTCCTTACTTCTCGAGTTCTTTAATGTTTCCAGGGGCTGGAAATCAATTTGCATGGTCATTTGTCGCTTCGTCAGTTTATGTTTTCAGATAGAGCAAGCTTGCATGCAAGGGTGACATGCTTGGCATGTATGCTAGTATCTTAACAAAAATCGCGATGTACGCAAAACCTATTTATATACCGATGTATTCGATGCCACTTTTGAGTGCATCAGAGTCTGAGAGATCAAATTATGATAAACAAGAATTCCGTTAAAATCTCAATCTCGACCAAACAATAAAAAATCGGAAAAGTAAAAAATCTGAAAAATATAGAAAAATCGGTTTTTAATCCCAGAATGGTAAAAAAATCGATTTCCGATTAAAATCGGAAGTTGGCATCTCTGCTCCAGGGACAATGTCCCATACTCCGTAAATGTCAATATCCCAGGACAATGTCCATACCTCCAGGACAATTGTCCCATACCCAGGACAATGATGCAAATCCCGGACAATGTCCCATACTCAAGGACAATGTCCCTACCTCCAGGACAATGTCCCATACCGCAGGACCATGTCCCATACCTCCAGAACAATGTCCCATATCCCAGGCCAATGCCCATACTTCAGGACATGTCCATACCCAGAACAAACCATACCCCAGGGCCGCAATGTTCCATACCCCCAGGACATGTTCCATACCTCAAGGACAAGGTTCCATACCTCCAGGACAATTGTCCCATTACCTCCGGGACAATGTACCATATCCCCAGGACATGTTTCTATCCCAGCAATGTCCATATCCCCAGGACAATGTCCCAACCCAGGACAATGTTCAATACCCCAGAACATTGTCCCATACCAGGGACAAGTCATACCCGGGACAAGTCCATAACCCAGGGACAATGTCACATTACACCAAAACAAGTCCCATACATCCAGGACAATGTCCCATAACTCCGGGACAATGTCCCATATCCCATGGATGGATAATGTTTCATATCCCCAATACATGTCCCATTATCGCCAGGGCAATTGTCCCAGAACCGAGACAATGTCCCGTTCCCCAGGACAATGTTCCATACCCAGGAACATGTCCCAACCCAGGACAAACTCTGATACCCCGGGAAAGTGTCCCATACCCCAGGACCAAATGGCCCATACCCAGGACAATGCCCATGACCCCCGGGAACATGTCCCATACCCCAAAAACAATGTCCCCTACTCCAGGACAATGTCCCTACCGCCAGGACAATGGTCCCTACCCCAGGACCAAGTCCCATTATTCCAGGGACGAATGTCCCATACATCCGGACGATGTCCCATACCTACAGGACAATGTCCAAATTCCCAGGACAATGTCCCATAATCCCAGGACAATGTCCCAATCCCAGGACAATGTCCCATACCTCCAGGACAATGTCCCATACTCCAGGACAATGTCCCTCCCATCTCCCTAGGACAATGTCTATTACCCCAGGACAATGTCCCAATACCCAGGAAAGTTCCCATACCAGGACAATGTCCCATACCAAGGACAATGTTCGATACTTCCAGGCCAAAGTCCCATACTTCAGAACAAGTCCCATACCCCCAGGACAAAGTTCCATACTCCAGGACAAAGTTCCATACCCCAGGACATTGTTCCTATACCAGGACAATGTTCCATACCCCCTGGACAAGTCCCATACCCCAGAAACAAGGTCCCATATCCCCAGGACAATGTCCCTCACAATCCCAGGACAATGCCCCATACCCCAGGACAATGTCTTATACCCCAGGACAATGTCCAATACAACCAGGCAATGTGACTCTTGTATATCGAATCAGTCGAGAATCATGTAACCTTCAATCCACCAAGTTTCAGCACTGTGCGGACCTACAGATTCCAGATTATTGGTTCACCAAAAGTGTCAATGAAAATCAAGAAAAATAGGTCAAATATGCTAATTAATTATGCCAAATTAGGTATTAGAGAATGGCATAATATACTGTTGTAAACGAAATTCAGTGTGAGAATCGGAACCCCGCAAACCCCTCCACCAAGTTTCAGCTCTGTGTGCCTTACAGATCTCCAGATGAACTGTGTCAACAACACGTGTCAATGAAAATCAGTTGAAAATAGGTCAAATATGCTAATTAATTATGCAAAATTAGGTATAGAATGCATATACCGGTTGTAATTTGAATCAGTCGCGAATCTGTAAACACCCCAACCTTTCCACCAAGTTTCAGCCCTGAGCTTGTACAGATCTCCAGATATTTTGTTCACAAGAAAAGTCACGCCGCCGCCGACGCAGGAGCGCCAACGACGACGACACACGGATCATGCGGCCATAAGGTCTTCCTATCGGTACGGAACCTAATAAACCATTAGCATCATTCATTTCAAGGGATGCAGCATATCGGGATCAGCGCTTTCCTTATCAGCAAACCTTAAATAGTTAACCATCGCAGCCGGGACCGTTCCCAAATATCGCAGGGGTAAATCGGGACAAAACCAAGCGGTTTTGATTTTTTTGTCAGGGAAATTACAAGATAGCTGATCTCACAGGGCTCGAACGCCGCATATACGCATGGGATAGCAACACTGTGAGTTGATGCGCTACCTGATGAGCTATTTGTCTGCGATGACCAGAGAAGGTGGACATGTATGCAGTTAAGATATTAACTCACTTCTTTTTTGCGTTGCAAGGTCATCACTCAGACTTTTGCGGTGGGTCTACTATGAATATGGAGGCGGGACAAGGTTGTGTTATCAGCTGTATTGCGAGATTTTCAGCTGCACTTTGTGTGCATGAAGGGAGCGCATGCAAAAATCCATGAAATCTAAAGTTGGTCAACTCCTTTCTGTCCATTCAACCTGTGTGCAA
>JAMKCH010037371.1:0-14545 GCA_023653785.1 Ophioderma brevispina | reverse complement strand
ATGAATGAAAGCATGAAGGAAAGAACTAATGAAAGGATAAATTCCACTTACCTTTAAATTTTGAATAAAATAAATAAAAATAAAAAAGAAAGGAAAGGAAGGGAGGGAAGAAGGAAAGGCAAGGGGAAGGGAAAAAAAGAAGGGAATGGAAAGAGGATGGGGATGGAAAGGGATAGGGGAAGGGGAGGCGAGGGGGTGGAAGGGGAGAGGGGAGGGGAGGGAAGGGAGGGGCAGGGGGAGGGGAGGGGAAGTGAAAATGAAAGGGGATGGGAGGGGAAGGGAGAGGGGGGGAAGGGGAAGGGGGCGAGGCCAGAAGAGGGAGGTGGAGGGGAAGGGGAGGGGGAAAGGGGGGGAGAGTGGTGGGGGGGGGAAGGGAGGGCGGGCCCATTTTTGGATTTTGATGCTGAAAATTGTACTAAGTAAATTGACTGAAGAATTAGCATGCAACATGAAGATTATGTTTGGGCCTAAATACGTAAAATGCATTACATTAATTTTGTAAGCTTTCCTGTAAAATATTCACACAATAAGTATAACCACCATTTTTTTTTAATTTTGCACCAAAAAACATTTCTTTGCTGCAGACATTTTATTCTTTCAACCCTTTCATCAATGTTGAGTTGTATGTAATTTACACTTTTACTGTGATGTAAATCACTATGTACTTGTGCGCGCATGTTAGCGAACATCCCAAAGGTATTGCGGTTAAAGTCTGAATCAGAGATTTCGAAAATATTATTTGTTGGCTGTATGTAAGAATGAAAAAAGTCAAATAGAACCTAAAGATAGTAGTAACTAAAAGGAACAATTCCGAATTTGAGTGAATCGGATTTTTCGTTTTGATGAAGTAAAAATTTATGTGTAGTTTGCGTACCATAGGGATACTGTGTATAACAAAAAAATTCCGGGATACGGAATTTTAGAACAAAGTTGTGATTTTCATATGATGGATTCGATTTAAGCTTAGCAATTTTTCACACAGTGATTAATATATGGAACAAGCATTATGTAATGCAATACACAATTTTTTGGAAATTGGGCGCCTACTCAGGAAATCTCTGAGTCGGCCTTTTTTTCATGGACATCCGTTGGAAAACATACCGCAATCAGCGGGTGGTGACCAGGATGGATTTTCCCAAGGTGGTGGGCGGGTTGACTACCATATTTGTTAGTACTTACGTAGCTCATCACTTTCTACTTGCAAGTCACCGATATTATAATTGCATTGAGCTGTCAAGTAAAACAACGGATGCTGAGACCCCACGCGTACGCGCTCGGGGGCTCTGTCAGTGGGAGAACGAGGGTCCTCTAGATGGGGACATAATCCAATTGTTGAGTTTGTATGTAATTTACACTTTTAATGTGATGTAAATCACTATGTACTTGTGCGCGCACTGTTAGCGAAACATCCCAAAGGTTATTGCGGGAATGGACAGCCGTTGAAATCAGACCGCAAGCACGGGTGGTGACCTTGGCTGTTTTCCCACGGGGTGGGAGGGGTTGACTACCATTTTGGAGTACTTACGTAGCTCATCACTTTCTACTTGCAAGTCACCGATTATAATTACCATGAGCTGTCAAGTAAAAGAACGGATGCTGAAGGACCCGCGCGCTACGCGCTCGTGGCCTTTCAGTGGGAGGAAGAAAGAGGGTCATTCTAGATGGACTACGTGAGAAAGGTTAACAATTGGCCCATTTTTTAAAGGCAATCGATTGCAATTATTTTATTAACATTTAACCTTCGGTGATGATCGTTAACATTTGACAATTTTTTCTCTTACCTCCTTAACCATACGTTGTACTTCACGAGGGGCACCCCACGAAATTTGTTCATTAACCTCATAGAAAGTTACTGAAAAAAATGATGCTCTGCTATATACTTCACGGAAATTACTTCCAGATATCCCAACTAAAAGCGGGACATCCTAAGTAGTTGGACAGCCATAACAAACAACAATAAGTATATTATACAAGAGCAAAGGAGTCAAAGAAATAAGAATCAAGTTCCGGTAGTTCCCGTCAGATACCGTAGTTTACAATATTGCACCCGCAACTTTATTTTAAGGCTTTTTTAGTTCTTCTTTTCTTACATTCTAATCCTCATCTGCGGCACCGTGCACTGTTAAAAACACGGTATCGCGAAAATGTTTATATTGAAATGTTTTTAAATTGAAAATGCTGTACTTTTTGGAAATATTCATTTTTTCCCCTTAGATTAGAACAACATTCATCCAACCAAACATCAACAAAATAATAGGCACACATCTACGGGTATACCTTATAAACCCACAACAATCGTGTACATCTATCCAAACCCACATTCAAGTTCTGCTTAGTTACGGAATGAAAAAAGGAGTACTCTGCGAAATTTTTTAGACGCCTAAGTTTTCGTCCGTATTCAGAGCGTGTAATGAAGAATACGGAGAAAATGGAGTGGGATTCATAATGTGTCGGACCAAAAATTACACAATTGGTGAAAATTATTGCAAAGACAAACGAATTTGCAAGTCAGATTAGACACGCATACAAATCTAACGGTTCAGGTAGCAACCAACTTTTAATCCTTTCGGCAAGTCGGGGACGAGGTTGTGGAAGCACGAAATGACCCCTTTAAAATAGGGGGACAAAAAATGCACTCCATCGAACTAACGAACCCCCTTAATTACGAGTAAATGATTAACATGATTTGCATGGTAATAACAAGGCGGCGTAACAACACAAATGAATCTTCAAATGAAAATGGAAAACCATATTTTTTTTCATAAATAGAGGACACCAACATACAAAAAATATTTCCCTCCGGTTCCTGTTGTTATTCTAGTTATTATTTAGTGTAGATTGAACTGCCTTACACCCCTTAATAGCCATGTCATTAAGTGAAAACTTTGCTAAATAATGCAATGCTGTACAAATGTTGAAATTGGTGTTTTCTGTGTCATAAAAATTTCAAAAATGGCTACTTGAATCCAAGAGATTGTTTACAAAAGGAAATATATATTCGGATGAAGTTACAGTTTTTTAAACCGCCTAACTTGTGTGACAATGGGTGCTGGGTTAAAACGGTGTTAAATCCCGTGTATTTAACACGAAAATATAAAAAAAACAAACATATTTCGATTTCAATCAAACGGTATCGTTATATATCGGTAGACCTATATAATTAAATCCACCCTGGTGCAAAATCAATTTAAAAATGAACATCCAATTGAAAAAAAATAATGCTTGTTGGCATTTACTTGATATTTCGAGGCAACCTGCTTCAAAGTAATGATTGACTCTCAGTTATGTTTACGGTACGTGCCATCAAATTAAATCGTCACATGGTACGTATAGTTATCATTGGGTGTTAACCAAAAGTCACCTTGGAAAAACAAAACTCTTGGACGTAAGATGTTTTTGCCAAGTGTTTGTAAAGGAGTCATTTTATCAGCATATTACGCCAAAAAAGGGGTGTATTATCGATACTATACGAATGCCTTGGGGAGCAATGCTGAGGCAATGTTTAAAAGGGATGCATGTTGATTTGTATCACAGTTACATGTTAATCGTTGCCTGGAAAAGAGTCGTATATCTTGAAGTGATATCAGATAATGACAGATGAGACCAACAGTTGCACTGAGAGTGAGGTTGTATTATTGCTGGAGACTAGGCATGCTGTCACCGAAAGGGTGTATTGGTGGCAAGAACTGTTGTTTCATATGGTGTTTGAAGATCACCTAAGCCTTGTCTGGTGATCTTACCGATCACAAAACGACCCTTTAATCAGATAATTCTGGTATCGTTGATACGGAAGAAAACTGCTTGGGAACGATCTACCTTAAGTTTTTCTCGCAGATTGAGAATAGAATGTAGATACATTGTTTTCCTTGAGGATTTTTCCTGAAACGCAATCATCGAATCATGAGAGTTCAGCTGCGCATTCTATTCGTTTTTCTGCTCAGAAATTCCATCTAACCTATGTAAGTCCTTGAGGTCTTCTGCAGATAACTGCTCACGTAAAGACATACTCGTTGACGCATAAATTGCACCTATGCTCGCAAAACTAGGTTTCCTGGCGTCAGCCGCAGCTCTTCTTTTCTCTTCTTCTTGCGCTTCTTTTAGTTGTAATTTTGCCAGATATCTTCGTTTTCTCGTCATTGGCTTTTTCACTGTAGTATCTTTTCTCTCCCCAGGCATTTCAACCTGGATAACAGTCTTAACCTGACGCATGAAGTTCCTAAGTTCTATCATTTCGTTTCTCTGTCTGCGCTGAGAAGCTCGGTAAGCCTCGTCCAAATGCTGATAAGTTTTTTGAAGCTCTGCTTCATGTGTTCTAATATTGGCAGCCATAAAATCAGAGCTGCTTCGACGAGAGAGTTGTCTCTTGTTCCTTTGGTTGGGGAGGAGCATCCAGCTTTTATCCGCCATGGTTACAAAAATGCAATGATTTAGACTTAGCAATTAACTTCATCTGTGCACTAATAGTTATCGCAATTTGAACATCGCTTAAGCTGCAATGCGAATGAAGCCCGCAAGCTTTTTTGTCTCTATCATGTCTGTATCCGCTCGATGTCCGCAGATGTTGTAGCATAAAAGTAAATAGAAAATGGCACAAGAAAACGTCTGTTACTGCTTCCGATTAAGCTGCATTTGGTGAATGTCTCGATCCGTCAATGTCCATATCATCCGGGTGTGTATGGTTTGGCTGTTAGTTTCGGTTATCCACAAGGACTCCGGGCAATAACGTATTATAATTTCTCTAATTTTATTTCTGCCTGTACTTCACAGAGGTCATTGTTAAATCCAAAGAGATCTTGTTTTATTTCCTTTCCAATGTGAGCAACAAATAAAATGGTCATTGTCCATTCACAATTAAAGATCCTGCGAGTAATATTAACATTGCTTAACAATCAATGAGACGCCCGAATAACAGCAAGCTGGACCTGGACGTCAATCTGGTTTTACCATGTGCTTAGCTGGACGTTATATAGTTTGCTTGTCATGCATTAAGATGTATGGTTTATCTTAGGTTCCTCATTCGGTAGTTATAGGTCGAAGTGCACTTGACCTTTATATAATGATAGATTAATTAAAGCGTTGTTGACAATCTGTTGACGGTTCGAACTCTGTACTTTGAACTATGGGTTAGCCTTTACCTGTTTACGGTGTGTCACCAATTCAAGTTTGTGTGTATTGCACGCAAAGAAATAAACAAAATTACAAAATTATACACCACGAAGTAACAGAATCCCTCAACTTTGTATTAGATGCTGTAAACATGGTAAAAAGTCGAACCTTATATTATAGGTGACATTGGTAGTTACGATCAGGCCATTTCATTTATATGTACGTTTCCATAGGAAATGTTCTAAGAAAGTGCAAATCATCACTCACTTAAAATTGGTTTATTTAACATTTTATGCACCCAATTAATAAGCAACAGTTAAAGTCATTAAAATGGAAGCACGGCAGTCTAACGTCGTCATGTAGGTTAAGTCGGTTAAGGTGAAATAACATGCTAAGTTTTGGCTTACATATGTGATCAATAAAACTGAAATGGTTTTTAAAACCATTTCAATACCATAAACCATAAAACAATGACATGTTTCTTCTTATCGTGTCAAAACACAGTGGTTCTCAAATATGATCCAGCCAGAGATGGGTACAACGTCTGGCTGCTTCATTGAATTCCGCAAGGTCCTTGTCTGTGCATTGTTGCTCCAGTAGTGGGCAGACCAAGAGATATTCCATTGTCTGTGGTGCTGTTCCACAACCACAGGTAGTGTCCTGATCTGCTTCCAGGTAGCCCCACTTCTGCAAGGAAACCTTAGATCGACCGATTCTGGTTTTCAATCTATTGAGACATCGTCATTCAACCCATGAGGAGTCAGCTCCAGGTGGAAGATGCTCACCAGGTCCAATACCAATAGATGTTACTTGGTTGATAGCAAGTCTTTCTTTCCACAATGCGACTTTCTTATACTCCTTAGAGACTGATTCAAGAGGTTGGACTTTGCTTGAGAAACTGACATGCTAATTAGAAGGGAAAAGAATAAAAATTGAATTGATGGGTACGTCCATGTTACAAATAGTTGCGGCCAATGTGACGTCATGTTTATAGATTGTCTCATGTATGATGATTTGTCAATGCAACGTGTCAGGTACCAAAACACTGAAAGTCTCTATTTTTATTTCGCGGGAAATTTACTTGTCAGTTTAATGCGTGTGGCACCGAGTCACAAACTTACAGGGTGAAGTTTATTGAAACACAATCCAATCACATAATCGCTTTATTTTGTGGTAAAATGGCGGTTCCCAACCCATATAGACTTATAAAATACATTTTTCTTAACATGTTATCTTCATTCACTTTTATATTTATTTTCATACTCGATCCAAACAAGAGGTACATCGGGACGTGTTAAATTGTGGGCAGTGTATGGACCCTAAATTGCTACGTAAATGTCTGGTTCGAGCCATAGGTTGAAAAGAATATTGCCTTTCGAAGTCATGTCCAAAATTTCCCCAAATTCACATTGACTTCACATGCAAAATTTCATGCGGCACCAGGTCAGAAATTCATTTGAGATCAAAATGCTTTCCAGATTCGTGTTTACCAGCCAGAATGGTCATAGAATCTACTCGTCAAAATAGAGATTTGAAAGGTGTGTATTTGTCCACCTTATATTAAAAAGGCATTTCGTGATCCACAGCCTCGTTCCTTTTGACTGCCTAAAGTATTATTTATTTTTTTTATTTATTCTTTCGTCTATTCTGGAAAACTCTTTCCAATAATTCGGGTACTGGTCTCCCAAGGGTCAAGATTTTACAAAAATACAAATGAAGATATACAAACCATATGATACATAAAATAAGCTGAAAGTAAATGACAAATTAAAGAGAAAATATAATTTGAAGAAAACAAAATGCAAGAAAATTGCAGGGTAATGCTACACCAGAATTACATTTTACTCCTAAAGTCATTCAAGTTCATGTCAGAGAAATGGCATCGTATATCTGCAGAGAGCTGGCCTCCATTGACAAGCAGCTCTATAAATGAAACAGTGCGTTACCAGCAGTAATATTCATGATGGACACATAAGGCATTACGCTGTGACTGCTATAACTCTTTCATGGGGTCGTGAGGTAAAAGTAAAGCAAGAAATATGGTCGATTTTCATGAAAACGTGCATTTCCAGAAATTGGTTGTCGTTGGTGAATACAACTTTTAAACAATGCGTTATTGGAACAAACCGGTAACTATTTTGATAGGAGTCGTTGAGCTGCATTGTGGGCATATATATTTGTTCATGCTTTCCGTTTTCGTTTCTATGAGATTATTTGCCTTCAAACATCGAAAAATAGGGGAAAATTGATGTCCGAAACACACAACATCAAAATTATAAAAAATTTATTTTGAAAAAATACTAGCAGCTTGAATTCTTCCTAATATTCAATATTTCTTTTGCCAAAACTGTGAGAAAGTATGTAATGATGTTTTCCTAGTATCTTTAATTTATTTTTAGATTTTTGAAATACAACCATAATGTCCGTGAAAAACTTGTTTCTTACGTTATCTCACAAAAGCAGTTGCTACGTTTGGTAAAACTTTACTAAGGTATTGATTGTGCATCTTATTTCAAGGTAAACATAAGTGCGGCAGTTGGAAAAAAGTGTTTCTGCAGCTCACAATGACTATTAAAAAATCTTAATAATGTTGAACTTCTTAAAAAAATGCGACCTTTTTAAGGAAGGGTATTACGTTATCCACATTCTCAGCAACCAAACAAGCTATTTAAATATTGATCAAGAGTGGCATAGACACTCATTTTCCGACACAACGTATTAAAAATTTCAATCAGATTACATCTTAGTCAATGGGAAGAAGCGAAAAATGGTCAAAATGTTTTTACTACGTTATGTGTATTACGTTATAGTTTATTACTGTGAATGATTTTAGTTAACATCACATCAACTATAATTTTGGCCCTGGAATGTTTTGGTTTCAATTAAATATATCTTTGAATAAATTAGTAAAGGTATCTTAATATAGGGTTATTAGTCCAGGAAAATTGAGGTTTGACCTGGAACAAATGCTATCAAAGTTTTTTGCACAATGCATTGCTTAGGTACCTAAAATGATATCCTAAAAGTCCTGAGAAAATCCGAGTGACAGAACTATGACATAATTTGCATAAATTCACCCACCACCAACTGCAACCACTTTCCACTGCTTAAAGTTATGGCCGGTGCATCAACATGTCTCCGACTTCAGATATCTTGGTTGTATGATGGCTTCCAGTTCTAAGACTTAAGAGACGAAAAGCCCTTGCCTGGGCATTGGAAGTTCGAGCGCATATGGAGAAGTCCAAAGTATACCAAGGTCGAAATGAATTACGCCTCTTAAACACAACATGTGTGACAGTATTTTTTGTATGGCTGCGAAACTTGGGTGCCGACAAACATTTGGAGGGTAAGGTCAATTCTTTTGCCACATGTTGCAACAGATTCATGCTGAACGTCAAGCGCCAAATGCCAAAATCTATGCTGCTTACAGGTACGGAGCCTCTGATAAAACCGAGTTAAGACTGAGACAGCTTACTTTTCTTGGTAATATTCTAAGGATGCCAGAGGGGGAGCCTAGTAGGTTATATGCGTTCTACACACCAACACATGGCAAGAGGAAGCCAGGCCGACAGAGAACATATTCTCTCAACATCCAAAAGCTCTTGGGGCGGACACAAACAACATGTGCAACAAAAGGCTATTTCCCCCCTCCAAATGGCCCCAAACAAGGCTGGAGGAACTTCGATCGCCTGATGCGCAGTCGATGATGATGATGATGGTGCATAAATTCAAAATGGGCGCCATTTTGATGGATTTATGTTTAATATCTGAGTTTCAGAGACTCGTAGCAGAATAATTCCAGTGTCTAGACCCATGTTTCACGCGTGCGGTGAGCACAATATGACAGTACTAATAACAGGGGACATTTGGTTCAGGTTACTTTGCTAAAATCCAAAAATGGCGCAATTTTGAGGTTTATTTGTTGGTGAGACACAAGAAGTATAATTACTGTCTATACACAGAGTTACAGGTACTTAATAAGGTCGACTTAAACTAATTCTAAGACAAGCAAAGCCAAAGGTAATTCATCTTGACAAATAATGATACGTCCTAAGATTCGTGGCAGTTTGCATCTTATGGCAACAATATTGGTAAAAATAAAATAACCAACGAACCATAACAGGGGTGATTGATTGATTTTCATACACTTGCTTTGGCGTTTTGCTTTAACAATAATATGCCTGCCATATTATGTTTTCTTGCGCCTCAAACATGCTTAAAAAAAGTACGAGAGCCTATGGGGCTCCGCCCCCTGGACCCCGCCAAGGGCAGTATAGTTCTTTATGATAAAGAGATAACTAAGCTCTCCAAAGGCACTCAACATGTTAAACCCAACAGCTTCCGGGGCTCCGCCCATGGACCTCCGCCAGGGGTAGTATAGTTCATCGCTTCGAGAGAATGAGATATTGAGAGCTCTCGAAGGGACAAGTAAACTTTAAAACCCGAGAGGTTACGGGGGCTTCGCCCCCCTGGACACCCCCCCCCCCCCCACAGGGGCAAGTATAGATCATTTGCTCTCAGCCCCGGACTTGCCTCCAGGGGGCAGTATAGTTCATCTGCTTCAAGAAAATGAGATACCTGAGGGCTCTCCGAAGACCTCAAAATGCATAAAAAAAACCCGAGAGCTACGGTGGCTCCGCCCCTGCACCCCCGTAAGGGGTTTGCTCGGGGACCCACATTATGGACCTAAGGCGAGCCCCGGATCCGACCGTTTTAGCTTTCATGCTACGAGCTGGGGGCGCGCCACGTTAACATCGTGCCCCAGGCGCGCCACATCCACTAGCTACGCCACTGGGGCAAATGGTGAGTCTTAAGAGTGCCATTCAAAGGAAAACATAACATAACGTTGAAGGACCTTAGCTTAGTGTTTATCTCTGTTCCATTTTTTTTCACCTGTCCGATAGTTTTTTAACAATTATATTAGGGTTATAACGGTGGGGAGTGTTATAGTTTGGTGCAGGATAATACATATGGGAAAACATGTAGAGAGTCTTTGTTTTTGAGGTGGGCTCAGCGGCAATCATTAAGGGGTTTAACAACAGTTGCGGATAGGCACATTTTGCATCCTCTTTCCAAAATATATTCACTTTAACAAATTACCTCAGGTGCTTAATATTGCCCGATTATGTTTTACCAAGAGCAATGAAAAAGTTTTTGAAATGTTCAACAAATGACAAAAAATAACTTGTATAGCATTTTCAGAAAATTTGACAGTCTCATTGACAAATTTGCTCAAAATTAGAAACCAGCAATAATCATTTTACAAATGTGGCTTTGGACTAAATAGCGGTTGTCCCTTCTCGTCAAAAAATGCCTTTCTGAATTCCGTCCATATGATAGTTAATATTGACCAAAGTGATAAATAAATCTTCATGTGTTTTAACTCATAATAAAAACTTAGTGCCCACCGTCACTCATGAGTTATCACATCATTAAAGATAGAAAGTCATGCTTCCTTCAAACCTTCTAAAAAAGGGACTAAGAGTAGCAGTCAACACTTGAAGGGAATAATTTGGAGCAGCCAAGGTAAACTTTTGAATCAGCATGAAAAAGCTTTGAAAATATTATAGACAGTGAAGGAGGGGACCTTCACATTTTGAGCTGCTCCGGAAAAGATTTTTACTTTGGCAAATGAAGCCATTGAGCTACCAATAAAGCCTGGAAAAATGATTTTTTCCTTTATTGTGTCATTTTATGTGTAGACATCTTAAAGGTACATGGCCCGATCGCTAAGCCTCGTCCCCAGAAACCCCGGAAAGTGGTCAACATTCAGGAAGAAAGCTACTATTTTTCTCATTTACCCTGAGAAATCTTAGAGCCAAATGATGTTGGGTTTGGAAGTTATGCGCGAAAAGAGACCCATTTTTGGCTCGAACAATATTAATTTTACATAGTACTCTCATGGGATTACAAAATCAACATTTAGCTGCTCGCATCAAAAACGGATTGAAATCGGCGTGACACTTACAGATGGGATTTTGAGTGAAGGCCCATCTATCAAGATGAAAAATTACAATCCTAAATCGGGCATCCTCCTTTTAATGATTTTATTTTTTGCATTATTTATAAATTGATCAAGAGGTTGAATCCACACATATTTAAATAGATGAGACTCCAACTGATAAAAACTCGTCTTAAATGGCAACTAATAACGATTTGTTCTTTGATAACATAACGTTTGACACCAGGATGGAATTTCAACATATCTCATTTCAAGAAATTCAACAAATGGCAGGCCATTTGAATTATGAAATAAGCTTAAAACACTCACACATATTACTGTTACGTTCTTATTGGGTTTGTAGACCCCAAAAAACCAGGGGAGGACTCCAAACATTACATCTTCGACCCTCGGATCTTGAGTTATGGACAAAAGTCCTTGAATGGCGGCCATTTTGGAATTATGCAAAGACATGTTTATGCAACCCGGATTTTCTCGGACTTTTAGTATGTCATTGTGGATACTTCAAAGAAAATGCACTTGTGAAGAAAAACCTTTTGATAGCAATTAGTCTAGGGTTACACCAAATAATTCATTATCTTTCCTGGCCTATATTATGCGGCTAATTTCGGGACAGGAATCAATACTCAAGGAAAAAGTAATAAACTAACAAATTGGAGCATATTTATTGAGTTCAATTAGGCTACTCAAACTTGAACTTCGCACAAATAAAAATTGTTCCCAAGTAAACCTCTATAATAAAGGTCAGCAGTTGGAATTTGTTGCATAAAATTTTGATAACGTAATAAACCCTATTTCTTTTGCTGTACAAAATTGTTTGTGTGCATACTGTGCAGAAACGTAAGTGTTGGTGGCAACATTATTTTTCCCGTAATAGGTTTTGAGTACTTAAAGGTTTAAAAAAACATAAAAACATACAATTGTGAGACAATTTTTTTGGGCGTGTCTTACCTCCAAAATGCACCGTTTTCATGAAACTCGACCATATATAATCAGGAAAAATTCCTTTAAGACATTTACAAGTAACAATAGAAGATGACTGATTTCCATCTATATTCAAGTTATCCCGATTTAAAACGGTCTTCTATTGGTCTATTGGAGTCCTGGTGTCTGCATTGAGGATAACACAAGCAAGTTGATATGCAATATTTGAAGGTGATTATGGTGATAAGCAGTTAAGTTCGACCATACAGGACTACAATAGTCAAAAATGTGGAAAAAACAACCATGGCTTTGCTAATAACTTAACTGTTATTAAAAGGAAGAAAATATTCAACTCTACGAATTACTCCTATCGTTTTGAAATATGAGACGACTATAATTAACATGCTCACTCCATGGACAGATGGGAATCAAATACCACTGCATAAATAGTTAAATTTTTCAACAATCTCAATATTCGTATTATCATATGTAAGGGAAATGTTTTTAAATTGAGTTAGGGCTTGCCGTGTTCCAAACATAATAAGCTTTGTTTTCCTTAAATTCATGGCTAAGTTTCTTTTAAGTTCAGTTTCAAAGTAGTGGGTCAGCTGAGCTTGTCAACAGAGTTGTGTCGCCAGGCATAAATGAAATATTTACTTGAGTCAGGCAATGAGTTAACAAAAATTATAAACAACAGGGGGCCTAAAGGGATAGAGCATTGGGGGATACCAATATTATTGTGCCGAAAATCAGAAAAGGTAGAGTGTAATTTAACAGATTGAGACCATTTTTTAGATATGATTCAAACATTGAAGTGATTGCCAGTTATTGCCATACGAATAGTTTGTTATGAAGGATTCATGACTAAAGTATCAAATGCCTTTTTAAGATCTATAAATAATGCACCGATTACTTTTACAATCATTTAATATTTAAAGATGTGCTATCAGTTGACATCAAGTAAGTCGTGTTTTACTATGTTTACTCCTAAAACCTGACCTGACATGGATGTAGAATGTTATTTCTCGTTAGATAATTATTAAGTTAGAATTATTATGTATGTGTGTACCCAATTTTATATGCAAATTCGATCTACGCTGGAAGAAATCTTGTAGTTTTGTATTTTCTATCCGTAAACAGACAAAAATTACAACACAGTGGTCTATATGAGGGCACCGTGATACAAAATTTCCTCATAAATCCAAAGGCACCTTCAAGAAATCAAATGATTTTTGGAAATAACCTTTTCCTGGGGATATATATGTGAACTATAAACAAAAAAATTAGGTGCTATAGGATCACGAAAAATGTACCTGTAATCCTAATTCCCCTCCCTGGGAGGGGAGGGAAGAAGGAATATATAAAAACCCAACCAAACCTGGCGAAGTTGTGTGTACAAAGATTTGGCTTCTGAAGTAAGAATTCTTCTATTTACACAGTCGGAGGAACTCGCCTCGGTCTTTCTTCTGTACGGTTTCTTTCTTCTTCTTATTTCTTTTCTTTCTTCTTTCTGTCACATGCTAATATCTCAGACATGGAACATCCCATATCGACCAAAGCGGTCACATAGGACACGTACATGCACAGAAACTTTTGAATGACCCGATTGGTGTCAAAGGTCAACGATAGGGTCACAGGGGTAACAACATAACCATGCAAAAAATCTAGAACTTGCCGAGAAGAATAGTCAGACTGGTAACGAGGGAGTGTCCATAACCTGACCCATCGGACACATTTTTTTCTGCACACAGCTTATGAATTCGGAAACCCTTCACGGAATAAAGCACAGTTGATTCCGTTAAGGTTTCCGAAATCATGGTTGGTGTCAAAAAAGTGTCAAGATGGGTCAGGTTACGGTTACGGAAACTCCCAATGGGTAACAACCTTTCGATTTACCTTGTACCTAATAGACTGTCCCACAGTCTCGGTCCTGTCTTCGTATTTAGAGAACGTAGGTTAAAGGTAACACCATCAAACTTATATTTAGTTAATTATTTGGAATTACACTTTTACAAGTGGCAATCGTCCATATGGCGATGCAGGACCAATGTACGGTAGATACAAAAAAATCTAAAAATCCAGAGAACATGGGCCTTACCTAGTGCTATTTGGTCCAGTTAGCCTCAGTATGAATCGGTCCTATTTATATTGCGCGCCCCTCATATGAAACCAACCTGGCAACGGATTAACAAAAGTCAACATAGGATTGGATTGACTCAGGAAGATGCTAGTCGACATTACCAGCCGATTATACCACAGACCTGAGAGGGTCTATAGACGATAATTAGAAAGTCTATAAACAAAACTTGGTTCCTTTTATTTTAAATTAGGCATATTTCGTGTGTCTCTTTTAATGCTACAAATTCAAGGTTACATACGACGGTAACCTCTCAATTGAATCAAAAATAAGACCCAGAATGAAAGGCTCGGAAATCGCTCATTGTAGAAAGCTTAATAACAGAGCGGTTGAAAAAGCAAAGTGACACTCGGGGATTTACATTATTGACAAGCACATCTAAACACATAACACATATTGTGTTAGTTAATCCTGGC
>JAMKCH010037370.1:0-14833 GCA_023653785.1 Ophioderma brevispina | reverse complement strand
TAGAAAAAAATATGACCAAAATGTTTATCTTTTGTGCAATGTTGACCTATTACGTTTTTCCACCCCCTGTCAGACCCAGGGGAAGACCCCGGGGAAATGAATTATATGGTTAGATGGGGCTTGTGCCTTCCTACAATATGCGAACGCTTGGCTACACTAGCTCATCTAGAAAAAAAAAACTCTGTTGTATTTGTTGATCCAGCCTATATTCAACTGACATCCAACCAATCACCAGTGGCCTTATACTACTATCTCAAGCGTGTTCAATGCGAACAAAAATCATGTAAGAATGTTGCTGGGCAAGCTTTGACCAAACAACTTTGTGCAGAAGCAGAACCAAAATCCGTCATTAGCTCTGTCATTTATTGCTTAACTTCATTGCTATTCAATTTACCGCGTATTATATTATAATGACTGTTTTGGAAGCCAACTACACCAAAATGTAAACAAATAAAAAAGAATTATAAAAAAATAATGTTAAATAATAAAAATGAAGTGATAGCATTATATAATGACTATTTTGGAAGCAATATTAACCAAAATATTATAATAATCATAATAATAATAACTGTTTTGGAAGCCATCTACACCTAAGTAATAATAAATATTAATAATAATAGTAATGTGTTAAAAATATAAAAGAATTTATAGGATTATATAATGACTGTTTTGGATACGATTATATATAATGACTGTTTTGGAAACCAACTACACCAAAATATAAAAAAAAATCAATAATTAAAATAAATAATGTTAAATAATAAAAATGAACTGATATTATTATATGCCTGTTTTGGAAGCCATCTACACCAAAATAGTAAATATAATAACTATAATAATTTAATAATAATAACTAGTATTATTAATAATGGAAATAATAATAATAAAAATAACCATAATTAATAAAAAATATTATTAAATTATAATAATAATAATAATGAAAAATTATAATTATATAATAATAAAAAAATGGAATTTTAATAATAATGATTATAATAAATAATGGCAAATAATAAACACGAATTGATAGCATTATATAATTAATGTTTTGGAAGCCAACTACACCAAAATATAAAAAAAAATCAATGAGAATTAAAATAAATAATGTTAAATAATAAAAATGAACTGATATTATTATATGACTGTTTTGGAAGCCATGTACACCAAAATAATAAATATAATAACTATAATAATTTAATAATAATAACTAGTATTATAATTAGTAATACAATATTGGAAATAATAATAATAAAAATAACCATAATTAATAAGAATTATTATTAAATTATAATAATAATAATAATAATGAAAATTATAATTATTATATAATGACTGTTTTTGAAGCCATCTACACCAAAATAATAAATGTAATAACTATAATAATTTAATAATAACTTGTATTATAATTAGTATTATTATAATAATGTCAATAATAATAATAATAAAAATAACCATAATTAATAATAATTAGTATGAAATTATAATAAAAAATAATAATTATAATTATATAATTAATTAATGGTAAATAATAAAAATGAATTGATAGCAGTATATAATGACTGTTTTGGAAGCCAACTACAACAAAAAATATAAAAAAATAAATTAAAATTATAAAAAAATAATGTTAAATAATAAAAATGAACTGATAGCATTATAATGACTGTTTATAATCTAATATAATTAGTCTGAAATTATGAAATTTTAATAATAATAATAATATTATTATTATAATTATACTAATAATAACAAATGGAATTATAATAATAATGATTATATAAATAATGGTAAAATAAAAATGAATTTGATCATGCAGGAGATAATGGATGTTTTGGGTTTTGGAAAGCCACTACAACAAAAATATAAAAAAATAATAAGAATTATAGAAGAAAATAAGTGGGAAATAATAAAAATGAACTGATAGGCATGAATAATGACTGTTTAAATTAATAATAATTAGTGGAAATTTAATATAATAATAATTATAAATTATAGAATAATAACAAATATAATTTAATAATAATGATTCTAATAAATAATGGTAAATAATAAAAATGAAGGAGGGATATGATATATAATGGGACCTGTTTTGGAAGCCAACTACACAAAAAATATAATATAACAATTATTGTATGTTAAATAAATAAATGAACTGATAGGCATTATATTAATGACTGTTTTGGAAACCATTACACCAAAAAAAATAAAGAATAAACTATAATAATTTAATAATAACTAGATTAAATTAGTATTATTATAATATTGATGTAAATAGTAATAATAAAAATAATAACTATATAAGAATAAATAATTAACTAGTATATAATTAGTATTAGGAAGTTGGTAATTAATAAGAAAAAATACTAATTTATAATAAATAAAAAAACTAAAAAACATAAAAATCAAAATGGCTTCCAAAACAGTCATTATTAATTGTATCATTCATTTTTATTTTTTGTTATTTTTATAACTTTATTATTAAAATAATTGATAGCATTATTATAATGACTGTTTTGGAAGCCATCTACACCAACATAATAAAAATATGACTAGAATATTTAATCATAACGAGTAGTATAATTAGTTAGTAATATAATGGAAATAAGAATCAGAAGGATAATTAATAATATTAGTACACCAAAATAATAATTTAATAATAAAGTTAATAAAAATAAAAAATAAAAATGAATGATAGTCATTAGATATTACTGTTTGGAAGCCATTACATCAAAAGAATAAAAAGGAAGTAAATATAAAATTTAATTAATTAAACTAGTATAAATAGTATTATTACATAAATGTAATAGTAATAACTAAAAATTAATAAATATAATAATTGAGGAATAATAATTAGTATTAATTCGTATTATGGAAGTGTTAATTAATAGACACATACTAATTAATAATAATTTAATAAAATCAAAATCAAAATCAAAATGGCTTCAAAACAGTCAGTATATAAAGCTATCATTCATTTTTATTTTTTTTTTTATTTTCATTAATTATGGTTGTAGGATGGCTTCAAAACAAGCCATTATATAAGGCTAGCAATTCATTTTTATTTTTGTTTTATTTTTATTAAATTTATTATTAAAATAATGATTTGCCATTATATAATGATGTTTTGGAAGGCCACCCTACACAAAATAATAAAATAAGACTATAATAATTTAATAATAACTAGTATTATAATTGTATTATTATCAATGTACATAATAATAATAAAAATAACCATAATTATAATAATTAGTACACCAAAATAATAATTTAATAATAAATTTAATAAAAATAAAAATGAAATTGTAGCGTTATGTAATGACTGTTTTGAACATCTACACCAAAATTGTAATAAAAAAAATGAAATTGATTCGCATATTAATGACTGTTTTGGAACCAGTTAACCAAAATAATAAAGTAATAATATATATTTATATAACTAGTATTTTATAATAGTATTATTATAATAATGTAAAATAGCTAATAATAAAAATAAAACTATAATAATTGATAATAATAAATAGATATATAATTAGTATTATGGAAGTGTTAATTAATAAGACAAATACTAATTTTCATAATAAATAAAAAAAATAAAAAATAAGAATCAAAATGGTTCAAAACAGTCTTATATAATGCTATCAATCATTTTTATTTTTTTTTATTTTTATTAAATTTTGTTGTGATGGTGTCCAAAACAGCCATTATATAATGCTAGCAATTATTTTTATTTTGTTATGTATTAAATTTATTATTAAAATAATTGATAGCATTATATAATGACTGTTTTGGAAGCCATATACACCAAAATAATAAAAATATGACGATAATAATTTAAAAAATAATAACTAGTATTCACAATTAGTTTTATTATAATGTAAATAATAAACAATAAAAATAACCATAATAATAATAAGAGTACCCCAAAATAATAATTAATAATAAATTTAATAAAAATAAAAAAAATGAAAAATAAAAAAGGA
Organism: Ophioderma brevispina; assembly: GCA_023653785.1. Classification (NCBI taxonomy): domain Eukaryota; kingdom Metazoa; phylum Echinodermata; class Ophiuroidea; order Amphilepidida; family Ophiodermatidae; genus Ophioderma; species Ophioderma brevispina. The sequence goes on along the minus strand of JAMKCH010037370.1, from coordinate 10,856 downwards.
AGTGTGCATTAGGAATTACTGTTTTGGAAGCCATTTACACCAAAATAATACAAGTAATAACTATAATAATTTAATACTAAACTAGTATTATAATTAGTATATATAATAATGTAAATAGTAATAATAAAAATAATAATGTAATTATATAATAATGAAAAAATCCAATGTGAATAATAATTAGTAATAGTATAAAAACAAAAAAATATGTTTAATAATACAATGAATTGGACAAGATTTGCTTATATACTGGACTGTTTGGAAGCCATGTGCACCAATATGGGGGGGGGGGTGAAGACTTGGCTTCCAACAAAAGTCGAGTAGGTCAAAATTAAGGGGGTTCAGAGCACATGAAGTCGAAGCTGTGGCGCTATTACCAAAATCAGGAGGGGTGATTCTTATATCACCGTTCCTGATTCAAATCCTTGTTTATTATATTATATTATTAGTATTTATAACAAAATAATGTTTTAGGTTGAGGGATTATATAACAACTGTTTTGAAGCAATCTGTACAAGAAACAAAAGGTAAAAAGTCGGGGGCTGCGAGTACATTTATTGTTGTGGAAGGGTATATTAAACCAATATTAGTCCGTTCGGGACGTCCGTTGTGGCGTCCAATTCGTCCATGTATGACGTATGTTTATAAAATGGACCGCCCTTCCTCTACGTCCATTATGTGGTTTTTGGCATATAGTAACTGAGGGGGGGTTGTGTGCAATTCGGCCCTTTTTTGTCGATGATTATTTACAGCAGAGTGGCCGCTTAGGGTAGTATCATAAAAAAATTATATTGTACCATAGTACGCTAAGTGTGGATGAAAACTATTTTTAGAGAATAAAAACCTTAATCTGGTATTGTACTTATCCCACACATATAAATGAACACTGCTGCCGGAAAGCCGTTATATTAGGAGAGGAGACTTTTTATTTATAAAATTATCCCCACGGAAACCTCGATTACCCGCACGGCTACTCAGTCGATAGAGCATGGGACTCTTAATCCAGGGTAGTGGGTCGAGCCCCAGTTGGGCGCAATTTTTTTGTTTTCATGGTAATTTTTTTTTGTTTTAGATTTTTCATTTTAATCATTCTAATTAGTACAATTCAACTCTGAAGTAATGAAGTCAGCAGATTTCTCTTTCGGTTGTTTTTTCTTGCCTTACCACTCGAAATTTTCAGGGATTTATATTAGGCTCATTGCTAATTTAGAATCGATTTGCGTGGACCAAAATAATTCTCGAATTTGATATTAATCAAATTCTATTAAATATTAAATTCATGAATAAATGAAAATACGCTTTTAACATAAATTCACGACTTAATATTAATTTGCGCAAACTTATATATATCAAATTCACGAAGAACCAATAAAATTTACCCGGTAAATTACGCATTTAATATTTAACTTATTGCAAATTTAATATTAAAGTAGCAAATTTAATATTACAATCACGATCAAACATTAAATTCACGAATTTAACATTAAATTCACAAAGAAAACATTTAAATTCACAAATTAAACCATGACAATTTGTGAAATAAAAAACATTAAATTCAACAATTTAAGGTGACATGGGTCACGATGATCCGTTCGATAGATGTTGTTAAGATTTCGTATAAAAGAACTTTCATCGATGTACGTACCCGGGGGGATCCCGGGGGATCACGTACATACATTCCCATGTAGTCATCCTCGAGCAGGACCTTTAAGATCTGACCCTAAGCACGGATATCTTTCCTTCAATCAGACTACCCTTATCACGGATAAACCCAAAAGCATACCATTATTAGAGAGTAACTAAATGGTAACCCTGAAACATATTGAGGGGCACTGATTAGGCATGCTCAAACGTGGGACTCACACTCTCGTGAAGATTAAGTCTTCGAGTTCTGTCTCTCACTAAAGCGGAAAAGCTATCCTCAGGGACGGATCCAGCCCCCTTCAGATGAGTAGGCCAAACCAGTCGAAAGAAATGGACGGATGGCCGCGAAGGTAGGTGCGGAAGGGGATGACCCCCCCCCCCTTCCCGCAAAGCAAAAACAGTCGAACCACTTGCACTTTCCAAAGCACATTTTCATGTCAACTTGGTGGGGAAACAATTTGAAATTTGTAAGTGATTCACTGTTATAATGCTTGTTTTGTAAGTACCACTTTTTCGACACCCTTTAAATTCAATGGAGTTGGCGCCCATACCGATTAAGCGTATAAAGTAGAGCAATAATAGCGACGATCAGGTAAACACAAAATGAGTAGTCAGTTCCTCAAAAGATTGCCTGGCCCTGCAACTGAATCAGGCCTCTAAGCTTAAACCGCGCTGTTTTTTGCAATATTTGCAAATATCAGAGGATTTTTTGTTTTTTTTTTTACGTAAGTGTAATTGCATGTCGCATTTATATTTTCTTCGGCAAGGAGAAGCCGGATCCGCAAATTCATACCCTAATTGCTGACTTGCGGAATGCGAAAATGCTACCCTTTATGGTCATTTTGCTTGCTTTTGTGACCCTTTTCGCGGTCCGTGCGGCACGAGCCGCGGTGTGGAAAAACACCTACCCTTTCCCGCGTTTTATGCTCGCGGATGACAACAAGTTTAGGTGGCGTGGCCACCCGGGTGTATCGATATCAGAAAATAAAAAGATGGTGTCACCGAACTCGTTGTGCGAAAATTCTATTAAAAAACACCTATTGGTTCAAAAAATTTGACACACGTCTATGGAAAATTCATTTTTCATGGACATTTTTTAATATTAAAAAAATCGGTTCGATAGCTTTTCCAAATTTTAATAAAAGTTGCCATATGCATAGATCTTCCGATACAATGAAGAACTTAAGTAGGGGTCACCGAACGCTTTTTCTGTATTTCGAAAAATACGGTTTTTAGTAGTCTAAAATACCATCGCGATATTGAGGTGCGTTAAAACTCCACAAGTGTCACGCATGGCAAACGCTAGCGGCACGCGAACAAAACAGGCACGCAAAATGTGCAGGCTGATTAAAACTTATGAGCAATATTTTGTTTTTCCCTCTTTGTAATATTAATTTTTCTTTAATATTGATATGTTGTGTTGTTTGTACATGATGAGAATCAATAAAAAAGACGATGGTTAGAAAAGGGAAGAAAACGTTTATGGAAAGGTGAGAGGATAATGCCAAGGGAGTGTCCAGATTTCGTGATTTTGAATGCATTTTAAGGCGTGTGTATACTCCACCACTCTGAAACCAATTAGCTGACGATGGACCTATAATTTCGTAGCAATTTTTTAACAATGTTGTAAATAACAATTAGTTCCCTTTTTACGAAGTTAAACGATACTAATAAAGTTGTCATCGGGAATTTAAAAAAGTTAGAGCATTCTCCACGTATTTTTATGCCAAGTTGTCGGCCCTATGCTGCACTGGCGCTGGGCCAAAAAAATTCTGGTTTGTGCTTGGATAGAGAATAACACAGCTAAAATAAAATAAAGCCTGAAGATAATCAACATTATGTGCAATGTGAACGCCGTCCTTTTATTTTATGGTACATTCCGGCCGCCAAAGTTACCTGAATATCCTTCTTTTTTTACTAAATTAACGTTTTTCATTAAAATGAAAATTATAATTGGTTGGAACTACTGAAAAAAAATTCATATCTATATGAAAGTGTACATAAATTTGGATTTTTTCCTCGAATATTCGTGGATCTTTACACGAGGCCAAAATTAAAGAGGCGTCATTTACTTTACTTCCGGAAATTAGGTAAAATGACAAGATATTTCCTTCAACGAAACCTATTAAAAATCTATTTATCATCATACGTAAATGCATTTAACCACTCTCTATAATAGGTGAAAACTGTAGTTGGAAAAACAAAAATACTCTTGTCATTGGGATTATTCATAGACATTTTTTGCCATAGAAATGATAAAGAAACACACTTTCCTACAACAGTTGTAAATGTGTTGAAAAATCAGGAGAGAAGCTGCTAGTTTCGGAAAAAGAAGGATGCCTGTTATAAGAGCATATAAATCTCTGGACTCAAGTTTGTATAATGGTAGGAAAGAGTTATTAATAATGGGTTTCTCAGTAATCCTATTGATATGTCTCGAGGAATTTTTCAAGGTTGCCTTATTTCTCCCTTTTTGTTCCTTTTTGCGATCGAGATCCTGCTTATTTTTTTTCAATCCGTGGCAATTGATGATATTAAAGGTGTTATGGTGGAGGATATGGCAAAAAAGATTAATACTGGCTGATGATACCACAGTTTTTTACAGGGGGATTTAGGATCTTCAAGCCCTTTTTATTACTCTTGATAAGTTTGCTCATTTTAGGGTTGAAAATTAGTTTCTAAGTCTGAAGCTATTCACATTGGTAGTTTAAAGGGTTCTAATTTTATTCCCTTCAGGATGAAGGTCTTAAATGGAGGTCAATACTTTTAAGACTCGGGTATTAATTTTTCTCTCAAGGTTAACTCCCTTATGAACTTAATTTATTTCCTAAACTGAATCAAATTGAGCAAGCTCTTAATTGTTGGAAACGTAGGAATTTGTCTATCTTGGGGAAAGTCACAGTATCTCAAATCTTGCTGTGACCTCAGCTGTCCTAGTTATCTTTTTGTCTGTTCTTTAGATTAATATTCCCAAGACTTTTTCAAAAAATTGAACCCACTTTTTGATAAATTCATTTGGAATGGGGGGAATGATAGAGTCAAGAGGGACATTCTATGTAATGATTATGAAAATGGTGGGTGAGGATTTTGATCCTCTCCTTTTTCTCAGGCACAAAAACTTATTTGGGTTAAACCTGCTTGATCCAGATTATTCTTGTTTTTGAGAAAAAATTAGAGCTCTCTGTCTTAGAAAAATTCCACCAGATTGGACACTATTGTTGAGGTCTGAGGCTCCTCATTTGTGTTTTGATACCTTCTAATTGTCAGCTTGTTGATAACTATTAAATTATGGTATTTGTACAGGATAAAATCAGAAGAATGAGGTTGGTGATTTTCATCCTCAAGATCCAATTTGGTGGAATAAAAATGTTCGTCTGAAATCCAAGGAAATTCTTTTTCTACCCGTTTGGGATGAAAAGGGGATTCATAATATTCTGATCTGTTATTGGTTATAATTTGGTGAAACCATTTGAAATGTTGGTAGTTGAATTTGAGATTTCCCATCATGACAGGAGAAAATATTAAATTTTTTTGATTAAAAGGCATTTGTGTTGATTGGTTTAACTCTTCCTCCTGATCCCAAAAATAGCAGGATATATTTTGACAAAATTACAGCTTCTTTAATTGACCAAGTTAAGTTCCCAAACATGTCTATTACATTCTTAGGACAAACCAGGCAATATTGTGTTGAAAACAAATGGGTTGCTACCTTTTGGATGTCTGGATGACTTGGATGGCATAGATTCATAGTGGCTAATTTTAAATGTACATTGAAACCCAATTGCGTTCTTTTTATTTCAAATTTTTCCACAGAGCCATTTGTACCACCAATTTATTCATTAAATTTGGCAGGGCTGATTTCCCAAGTTACTTTTGTAAGGAATTTCCAGAATCCATTTTTCATTTAGTTTGTCAAGTGAAAAGGTCTCCATCTGTGGGATGATTATGTTTTTTACATTAATTCTGTTTCTGGGGAGTCTTTATTTTCTCCAATTTGAGAAATGTTGGCATTTCTTGACATTCCGAGCATGATAGCTGTATTTCTTTCCTTTTCATTCTGTGCATGAAAGTTTTACATTCACAGGTTTAAATTCCAAAGAAACTGACCCCAATTTTACTGCCTTTTGAATTGGTCAAAATCAAAAGAACACTGAATACAAAATTGCTGAAAGCAAAAGGGAAAATTAAATTGGACATATAAAAAAGGGGACCCTGATATTGGTTGATTTCCTTTTTTGCATTCTTATGTATCCCCCCCCCCCCCCCCCCCTCAAATTGGGATTTTGGCTACTTGGCCTTGACTTCTACAAATGTGAGCTTTGTGTGTGAGTGGTGGCTTTGGATGGTATGTTAGAGTGTCCCTCTGTGGTGTCCCTGTTTTTGGTCTGTTCGTTTTTATGTGTCTGTTTGTTTTTTGATTCCAATCAGCTGCTAACTTCCACAAACCCATCTTTAATCATTGGCTTTCCTGCTTGCCCAATCTCAACGCTATGTGCTCCCTGCGTATTGAGTGTCTATCCGAGTACTGGGGTCTTGGTGTGATCCCGTTCCAAGGTTGACACATTATTGCTTGGCTGCATGCTGTTTGAGTCTGGGATAAATATGCAGTCTTTCATTAATACGATGGTATCAGATGTAATAGTTTAAGCTTGTGTGTGGGAAGTTGGTGGACCATTATAGTATGTTTTCCTCCAACCACCAAACTAAGTACAGTAATTTAAAAAAAAAAAAAAAAAAGTTTTTATAATGCGGTAAATTCTGTCAACAGCACATAGGCCTACTGCACTTCATTGGAAACAGCTAAAGGGCCAAAGCGTGCATGGTATCGTCGGAAGATAGCACTTGTACGCAGGGTGGTTTTTTACGCAGCGCGGTACAGCTAGGAACGCAAGTCCACAATTTTGGCAGAAATATTTGCTGGGGACTGCTGCGCGCAGATAAAGTGACCCAATCACCTTTAACATAAATTCACGAATGTAATATCAGACGTCATCGCTGTAAGATAGGCCTAGGCCTAGGTCTATTGAAGGAGGGATGTATGACGTCAACTTTCCTCACATACTTCATTTTTTCAAATAGTTGGTGAGTGATATGGATGGAATTGTAGCCTACATACTTCTTTGATTTATCGTATATAAATGCATTTCCATATTTTTTTAATTCTATCGCATGTTCGTTGCTTATCCCTTTAATATTGGAGCCCCTTCCCCCAGGCAAACGTGGTCATAGGGCCTACGTTTGAACACGTATCCATATTCAGGTTCGTTTGAAACTGATATTTGGCCTCTAAGTTTCTTAATAAAATATAAGTTCGTTCTTCCGCACAAACAGTTGCAAAATTAGGTTAATTTGGTGCAGGTAGCTTAATTTCTATAAAGTATTAAAGGAAAATCAAGGGACAGATTTTCTTTTTTTCATATTAATGTATTTTCAAAAGGGAAAATGGACAAAAAAACAAACGGCCAGGGGTCACCGATCCAGCCGCAGTTAGCGGGTGTAAACACGCCCGACCCAGCCGAGCCGCGGGTGTAAGCACGCCCGATCCAGCCGAGCCGCGGGTGTAAATACGCCCGATCCGGCCGCCGCAGCTGCGGGCGTGAAGACGCCAGACCCAGGCCGCAGCTGCGGAGCGGAGCTTCGCCCGAACGAGCCGAGCATTCATACGAAACGCGCTCTGATAGGAACCCGACCACTTCAAGGCCGGCGGCGTGTGGGAACAATGTCGGATTAGGCAAAGAGTTTATTTAGGCCAAGAGTACAGCGGAAGGTAGGGTTAGAATCCTGAAGAAGTTAGAATGGCAAACTCTTGAGGTCCAGGCGTGAAGCTATATTTCACGGGGTGTGGACTTAGGAAGTCATCTTGTCTACCAATTGGAAGGGTACAAGAGGCCACAAACAGAAATTTCGCCAATGAGCTACAGGACAAACCGTAAAAGAGGATACTTCTTTTACTCACAATTCCCATTTGGACCAGCCTACCAAGACCACGACTATAGGGGCCGAGTATAGGTTATGTAATTCAGGCCTCCAACCACTTTCATCATCTCATAATAAACAAATTGAGAACGAGACAATAGCAACAATTCATGAGCAAACATAATAAAAAAAAAAAAATGGGAAAATCTTTTATTTCCACATTTCACTCCTAATTTCCCTTTAAACAAGGGCGCGACAATCACTCCCCAGACCCGTGTCTTATAGCGCAATGGGAGGTTTCATTACTGACACAAGGCCTATATCCAATGAGCAAGGAAAGCGACTTTTATAAAGGACAAAAGGGGGAAACCAAAGACGCCCCGTATGAGTGTGTGTGCTGTCAAGATATAGAGTCTAAAGTCGGGCCAGAGCTAATTTACGTTTGGATAAGGAAAGTGATATGAAGAAAAAAAAGTACAAAACTAATTATGGTAGCAATCTCTATAAAGTGGTTAAAGCACAAAACACTCGGCGTTGAGTCATCAAATATAAAAGCGGATCCGGATTTAGCGAACATGCATTGTTGAAAAAAATAGTAAAGCGTCAGTTATATTGTAAAAAAGAATTAAATAATACAACACGGTAAGAATTAAGGTGTTTGACGTGTTAGCGATTCTACTCGATAAATTTTTCCAGAATTCATATATAAGGTATTTACAACGGTGCTGACTAAGAATCTGAAATAAAAAATGAGGGTCACCGACTTTGTTATTTTTGAGCTATAGCCAAAAAACAAAAAAGGTATGTTGTCACCTTTTAAACCACGCAAGTCTATGGGCAAAGTCACAAATTTGACGTTTAGATGGCTACAAATAAAAACCACCGCCCAAACCCGTCTCGATAAATTTTTCTAATTTCTAAATCTTGTTTGAGGTCCCGAGTCGCTTCTTCACATTGAATAAAAATGAGGGTCACCGACTTACTTTTTTTCCATTACAACTCCGAAAACCACTTGAAATTTGACACTTTTTTTTTTCAATTGGTCGTCTTGTTGGGCGGCAGAAAATCCGCTGCCAGCATTCCGGCATGCGGAAGCAGTTACGCAGGCGTAGAGATCGCGATTTCAATAGACGCAAACATCGCACAGTCATTCGCGGTATCTGCGCATGATACCTCGCACTCAAAACTACAAAATGCTTCCCCATTTGTCCATGATCTGGGCTCCAAACAGAATGCTGAAGTGTAAAGCAGCGCTTGCGCGTACACAAATCCACACGTCAAACCCCTTAACACAAAACCCTGACGCCCCCACTAATACGAACTTTTTTTACATTGTGTCACCCGTAAAATTTACAGTTTGTTAGAGATAAAAGTCAAATCTACAATCAAAATCCATGTTAAACCTGTAAATTTTGCATTACCGTATTTGTTGACAGAATGGATGAATGTATAATACCGTGAAATTACATTTTTACTGTAAAACGTATTGTAATTGACATTATTGATTAAAAGAATAACAGCGCGACAGTTTTAAATGTAGCATAATAGGCTGAAAATTTAACGTAAAAACAATTTTGGCTGTATTTCCAAATACCCGCAAAAATACGATATTCTTATAGCCTGTTTATAATATGTGACGGTAAATTTCAGGGTAATTTTAACTGTTAGCTGGTAAGGTCTACTGTCTAAGGAATTGAAGTTTCTTTTCAAATAATAAGGCCTTAAGGATAAAAAAATTTATTGAAGTTAGGTGAACATTTGCTGATGTACTAATCTTATTTCAAATTACATAGAGCTTTTAACAGCCAGTGACACTCACCAAATCAAGACCAAAACGATTTTGTCAACAGACGTTTATTCTGTATAAATAAAAAACAAAAATGATTGGGTACGGAAATACACGTAAAGTTTCCGTTTTTACTGGAGAAGTAGATAAGCTGGTTTAAAACCGTATAGACAGCCATTTATTTTCAAATTTATATGTCCGACTTTTGCCTCTTAACTGGGAGTGTATAGCAATCTGGTAATAAATATTGGGAAAGAGTTCCATATGTACCACCTCTTTGATTGTGGACAGGAAACCAAATTCTTTTATATGGCCTAACACTAACAAATACACTAACCCTAAGGCCAAAAATAAAAAAAGAATTTGTTTACTTGTACGAACTGGAGAGGGGTACATATGGAAACTCTTGCACTAATGATTGTGTTCTGCGTAAAAACACGGACATGCATTTCACAAAAATAAAAACACGATGGGTCGGCTCCGTAGATGTAAATACAAAGTATTTACCCTAAGTTTTAAGGTATTGTATTAATTAATTATTCAAATGCGGTATACGTTCCTTACGTGGTGCTCGCTGGGGGCGATGTTTGTATAGAGATTATTTTGGGGAAATCCTTCAAAAGCTATGTGGCAAAGTGGGCTATGATACACATGATCTTTTTTATATCCATGTTTCATTATTGAAAGGTGGTGCCGATCGACAACACCCCCCCCCCCCCCACACACCACACACCCACTTAAGGTTCGTTCATTATACACTGCAACGTGCGTTTCGGTAAGTTGCAGTGCTCGAATTCGGTCTCTGTCAGGTACTGCCATTGCGGTATTGCAACCGAGTTCAATTTATTTTAACTGCAGCGGCAGTGGTTACGTTGAGTTGCGGCAGCAAGTGATCGATATATCGCCTGCACTGGCGCCGTGCCGGCCGTAGTTATGAACGAACCTTACTAACACTTACTCTATAACATTTGGATTTTGTTATCAGAACGTGTCAATGTGGCGAAAACACTGACCAATTTAATTCACATTTTTTTGCTACCACTATTCAAACCACCGGACCGATTAATTCAAAAATTGTATCGGATGTTTTGGTGACATGTGAGGAAGAAAAAGTTTTTCATCATAATTGTTTTTCCCATCATTACACACAACATAGATTAAATTACAATGAGGAAATTATTTTATGGTCCACAACCACGACCACTCTAACAACAAATTGTGATCGGAAGGGATTTTGACACCGCGAGCACCTTTCGATCTTTGTGCTGCAAAATCTTTACGCAACCATGCGGTTGCGTTCGATGAGGACGCTTCACGGTAATACGCACAGATCTGCGTTTTCGTTCCTTTTTCGCGTGTTCTCGGTAAAACACGAATACCCCCAATAGCGCGGATTTGTGGTGACAAAGATTTGTACAGACCGGTATAGGCAGACCGGTATCTCCTTTTTATATCTTGGGTGTGTGTACGTATGTGTATATGAACTTTGCCAAACCAATCAGCTATTAATTAT
>JAMKCH010037369.1:0-13890 GCA_023653785.1 Ophioderma brevispina | reverse complement strand
AGCGGCCATTCTAAGAGGCGGGGGGGTTTAAGTTAGTAGGAGATCTCTATAGAAATCGGCAAGCCTTCTGTTAGTATAATGATGTGAGAAAGCGATTCTATGGAGCGACAGCCTTAAGTAAGCATGTTCTGAACCACCTGTTATGCGGAAACGAATTTGATAAATAGATAAGTGTTAGTATAATGGACGACAGATGGGCCTTTTAGGTAAGAGTGGTGGACATGGGTTAGGACAAAATTTAACCACCCAATAGCACCCAACATCCAACAACTGAGATTTTGGCGGATGTTGTATCGAATGACATTAGGTGGGTATACAAGCACCCAAACATGATAATTATCCGTGCAATATCAAAATGTGCAGCGCCCAGACACGGACGACTGGTTTTGAATGCGTTTTCCCCCATTCAAACAAGTATATTGACTACGAATCAGCCAAGATTGTGATTCAAAGTCATGGAAATCTCCAGGTAATACAAGAGCTTAGGTGATTGTCGGATACATCTGCCTGGTTAGCTAAGAATGTATATCGTACAACGAATCAGCCAAGTAGTGAGTCTAGTCATGGGCAAATCTTCAAAATAGAAGACAATATTGAAACATGTTGATAGTATTACTTTAAAAATGGTAAAACAATTTAAACATTGACCAGTTAACGAAGTTCACTGAAATCGGGTTTAAAAATAAAAAATGATGAGGGAGAAGCGGGGGGGGCGGGAGAGGAGGGAAGCGTATGCAAAAGATGAAGGGAATTTCTGGCCTTTGTGTCTTTATATAATGCAATCGAGGGCTTAGTGATAGCTGTTAAGACAAACGCCTGTTTAAGAATGCCTAAGATGGATTTTTTAGCTAAAACTTCTTTAAAGCACTACCTGCGGTCAACATTCGGTAATCACCTCGAATAACTATTATCAAGATCTATAATTCGTGGTGTCAGAATCCGGGGGGTTCAGATATACGTCTGAAAAAGGTGTTTGTTGAACATGTACCTATTAATATCCCAAACCTGCCTTACTAAATAACACATTACACACGGCTTAACAGTCAATAGGATAATATTTTCAACATTGAAGGGGGCCATCTCTTAAAATCCGGGATCAGGCTTTCATCAACAATAAGATATCTCTCCTATTATTCGGACTATTAGACGTTGGTGTTGGACTCATTGCGCAAGTAAATAACAGCACAAAAGGGTTTTAATTAAGAAAAAACCTAAACGATGCTTCAAAGATATTAAAAAAAACGAAATATACACCTTTCAATTTTACTCAATAATTAATAAGATCTATATTCGTTTTCTTGTCACGACGTATATGTAAGCATATAAGAATTTTAAAACCACACCAGAGTTATGAAAATAATGGAGTTTTTGATAAGGGTTCTGGCTTGCCTGTTAGCTCCGACTAGCGGCTCCGCCTAAAGGCTCGCGCTAGTAGGAGGGAGTCTAACAGGTCATCAGACATTATCCAAAACACATTATTTTTTAATACGGTGTGCTTCTCATCACTACTGTATATATTACATTATTACATGCTCAAAAAAGCATTGAAACACACATTAGTTAGACAGGCGGCAAACTTTCAACATGACAAAGAGGACCTTAAACATGATAAAGCGGACCTTCAACATCTTAAGGAGGACAATTGTCATTTTTGGGGGGCGTACAGATCCCAGATCGCACCCCCCCCCCCCCGCACACACCCCCCCCCCCCCTCCCGCTGGCTACGGCCCCGGATTATTCTAGAAAGTTCTACTATATTCTTAATGTTCTAAATACTTTCTGAGACTTTATCCGGACAAACGCGCGGACCAAGGAGATGAGATTGAAGGTAGGTAAAGAGGTGCATTAGAGATTAGTTGTACATTTCATTATAACTTATTGTAAATTGGTTAAATTTTAACAAACGAATACAAAATCTTCACACATGTGAGAAAACCTGCTTTAAAAATGTTTTAAATGTACTAGTTGTATTAAAACAAAAGTGTTTAAAATTCGTGACACTGACAGGGTACAATGTATGGTTTATTCTAAGTAAATGGGTTTGAGACATCATTCAATTTGAAGCAATTTACTCCGCCCTCATCAATTTCACTCGATTTGTAAACACTCAGCCGTGCCGACTATAAAGGATTCGAGGGTCGACTGCCCAGGATCCTCGAAACATATTTTTCAATGGGCAAAGGAATTGCCCAGCGTGGTGGAGAGTTACAAAACGAGATTGGGCTTTATTATTATTGAATGCATGGTTCCGATGGCTTTACACTCGACTGGTCTATTAGTGAGTCGTAAACTAAATAAAAATGTTGTAAAATGTTGGAAATGGTCATGTGCATGCTTGTACTTGGGTGTAAATTGTGTGTGGTCCTGGGGGTTGGGTTTTGAATCGGGAAAAAAAAAAATGTATTGAGGCTGAGTTTGTTCAGATAAGCGGAATGCATCATACAACAACATATCCAAAATCCCCCTTGGGGAAACATGTTATCCAAGATGGCCGCCAAAATTAGCTATATCTCAGCTTTTAAAGTAGTAGATTGGTTGAGGATTATAGTGTTTTTGAATGTTTTGGGGGTCAAAGAACCCAAAATTGGTAAAAACACTAATGATAACTTACTTTCCCAAAAGCCAAAATGGCCGATATTTTTACTAATTAGCTAGATCTCATGTTTTTGAATATGTTTTGAGGTTCAAAGGATTTTTTGTTTTTGTTTAAATCAAAAATAATTGATGATTTCCTTAATCAAAAAATCCAAATGGCCACCAAAATGGCTGAGCAAATTCGCTGCCATTAAATAGTAATTATCTTCTCACTGACATATACTTTCCTTGCAGTCTCCTGCAAGGAAGCTCGGCCAAACTGACGCATATATCGGAGGGTGGTTTGTGTAAAAACACATAATCCCGAAAAGGGATTGTTCTAATTACCAAATAGTAGAAATTTTAGTTCTCTTTAGTCTATTCGAAAGAATTACTGGGGTGTTTATGTTATTTGAAATTTGTTTTTCTGGCAGAGCAAACGTCTGACAATTTATTGCATCAACATTTGAAAAAATACAATTAACACAGACACAAAAATATTTATATATAAAATATAAACGTAAAAATACAACCTTACAAAAACAGAATCATGAAGATTTATACCATTTCACCTGCTTGACACCACTTTTGCAAGATTAGTTATCTTACGCTAGACATTTTTCAAATATCCTTACAGGTTGTTACCAATTGATTAAGCCTACAATATCGGATTGTTTTTTTTTTACATTCGAAATCCATATAAAGTACTTGGCATAGAGGATTAGAAAGTTTATTATTTGGTGACTCGACCTCTAATACCTAATAAAAAACACATCCTCTCATAGTTAATTTAATTGGTATTAACCAGGTTCAGCTGGATCTCACTCCAAAATTGAGCAATGACCTCACATTCCCAAACAAATGTGGGAGATCTTCAACATTGCCATTGCAAAAAGTACATAGGTTACAATCAGTAATGCCCATTTGATAAAGTAATTTATTAACACCAAGAAACCTATGCAAAATTTTAAACTGAAAGTATCTTAACCTGGTGGATGGGGATGCTTTTAATGCTATGGAGTAAATGTTAGTCCAATCTAAGTCTGGGTCATTAAATAAAATATTCCATTTGAGTTCAGATGAAGGTGGTTTGAAAAATTTCTGAACACATATTGTATGAATCAGTTTACATACCTTTGTAGTTTTATGAATTTTATTAAAAATCTCGTCGCGAAGACTGGTGTCATCTTCATCCCCATCCACCATGTGGACACTTCTTTTCCATGTCAATGGAATAGCATATATGAGATAGAAATATTCCATAAAATTAACCTTGAGGTTGTTTTTCTTGGTAATATTATTATAGGCCAAAATTTTCCCTCTATCCAAACGATCGTTGAAAATTCTCACTCAGTATATTCCAAAGGAATTTGACTGTTTTTAAAAGGATTTAAATATAGAAGGTTCATACACCACAGTTAACCATGAGTTAACAACGTCATATATAAAACTGTTATGAATCAATTTCAAAACCTTATCGTGTGGTTTAATATTACACTGCCAAATTAAATTACCACCAAAAAGGTTCCAAATTGTGCTGAAAAAAAAACATTTCCATTTACCATCATTTGTATCAAAGAGACGTTTAACCCAAGCAGTTTTTAAACCTATAATAATAGAAGGAATATGAATCATCTTTAGCCCACCTACTAAATAATCACAAAAAATTGTCTTACGATTAATCTTATCTGGTTTGCCTGACCACACAAAATCATAAATAACCTTATCTAAGTCTTTAAGAAAATCATCCGGTGGAGATGGCAATACAGACATAAGGAAAATCAGCTGAGAAAGACCCAATGATTTGATAATGGCTATTTTGCCAATAGGCGTAAGATCTCGCATAGACCACACTCTAAGGATAGTTTTAAGTTTTTCAAATTTAGGAATGCAATTTAGATAACATAAGTTTGTCAAATCATTAGATGATAAGGTTATACCAAGGAGCTTTACAGGCCACCCTGAGGTAAAAGTCATGCCACAACTTAATATCAGGAGGATTAAACGAAAGGAGCCAAGTGGTTATAAAAATGTGTGCTGATTTTTCCAAATATAATTTTAAGGGCTGAAGAGATTGAAAAGTTTTGAAAAAATATGAATAGCCATTCAAAGAGAATTCACATCCTGGAGAAAATTAGTATCATCGGCATCTGCATAATAATATTTCTGTCTTTCACGCTTAATACCTTTAATCTTTTGGTTGCCTTTGATTAATAAACTTAGAATTTCCACACCATATAATATATAACAAAGGACTGATGGGACAACCTTGCCGAAGACACAAATACAACGTAAAAAAGGTTGTTTGAGGCATTAACCCATTATTTGTTCTCATCATCATCATCAGTCGACTGCGTAGCAGGCGATCGCAAGTTTCCCCCAGTCACTTCTGTTTTGGGCCAAGTTGGAGAAGCCTTTGGTTTGCAAAACATGTTGTTTGTCTGTCCCCCAAGAGCTTTTGGATGTAGGAGAGATATGATGTTCGCTGGCCCTGGGATTACTTTGCCATGGTTGGTGTTGTAGGAACAGCATATAACCTTATAGGCTCTCCCTCTGGCATCATTAGAATATGACCAGGAAAAGTAAGCTGTCTCAGTCTTACTCGGTTATCAGAGGCTCCGACCGTAGCAGCATAGATTTTGGCATTTTGGGACACCGATCAATGCAGCTTGACGGTCAGCATGATTCTGTAGCAACATGTTGCGAAAGGATTGACCTTACTCTCTAAACTTGTTTGTCAGTCACCCAAGTCGCACAGCCATACAAAAATTACCTGTCACGAATTGTTGTGTATTGAAGAGGCGCCCGCGCGTACTTTATTTCGATTGGTATACTGGACTCTCCCTATGCGCTCCAACTTCCAACAATGGTGCCCAGGCCCCAAGGGCCTTTTCGTCTGTTAAGGCTTTTAGAACTGGGAAGCCACATAAACAAGATAATTTTGAATGAGTCGGAGACCTGGTTGATGCACTCGCCATAACCTTTGAGCAGTGGGAGGAAGTGGGGTGCAGTGGTAGTATGTTACTTTATGTCTTTTGCACACTGATGTTTAGGCCCCCCAATTTCTTCAGCATGCAGATGCTGTTCTGATAAACTGTGCCTGAGCTCTTGGGATTGAAGACTCCAGTAGGGCGATATCGTCAGCGAATCTAGGTCGTTTAAGACTTTGGCTGGATACCTCATGGACTGACGTGGATGTGTTCATCAATCCGGAATCTGTATAGCTTTAGTTGCTTTTGCGCAAAGGTAAAGGTAGTCTATCAGCACAATGAAAATAAAGGGAAGCTAAAACATCTCCCTGCAGTACCCCTGTTGAACCGAGGAAAAGGCTCCGACGATTATGTTCTACGCATGATGAAAGATCAGTATAAAAGGACTTAACCAGTTAATAAGATCAGTAACTAAGTTATAAAAAATGCAAGAACATTAAAACAAAAGCATTCAGTTTATCGAAAAGATTTGAAAATCAATCATAAACATCAGGAAAAGGCTTATTATTTTTGTTTAAGAAATTGATCACATCAAGAGAAGGACGGATATTCTCACCGATGATACTGCCAGGCAAAAAAAACCAGTCTGGTCGTTGGAAGATAATTTCAGGTAATGCCTTTTTCAAACGAGAGGCCAATTGAGTTTAGACCTAAAGCTTTTATTTATAGTCGGTATTCAAACAAAGTGAGAAGGTCTCCAATTTTTTTTTAAAAGGTGGATCCGTATACTCGGCGTGATCAGCAGACAATTTCCCTTTTTGAAAAGACTAGTTAAAGCTACCACCAAAATATTGCAATATCATTAAAGAAAACAATTATAGAACTCAGTTGGCAACCCAGCAAGTGACCCGGGGTTTTGTGGGTTTTTGTTTTATTATTGGACATATCCTCAAAGCCTCAGTACATTCCTTGGAATAGTAATCGAGCCTTCGCAAGTTTTTCTGAGACTCCCATCTGAGCTTAAGAAAAATGAAGAACTATTATTAATAAAATTTTCATCCCGATTACTTTGTCAGGATTACAAAGTTACTGAACAGATTCTTGATGAAAAGATTGTTCCTCTCTTAAAATATCAGTGCGATGGTCAAAAACCACACCAGCATCGGTATGAAATTTTTAGTTAGGAATAACTTTTGTTTCTGATGCCTTTTTCCAAATAAAATACCTTGAATTTCTCACCATATTCCACCCAGTTTGCACGTGACCTAACAAAATATAATGTCAGTTCAGTTTTTTAATTCTTGTAGACATTATCAGATCAGACCTAAATCTAGTGATTTGAACAGATATATCATCAGAGGATTTTATCATAAAGAATCTCACAACCAAATTTAGTTCATCCAAAAAGCCTCCTCTCGTTCTTTCCTATTTCTTAGAATTTTAATTGAATGACTAATCAATAGAAATCGATCTGACCTGACATTTAAGAAAATCCCACCAGACATCAGCTCCATGTACTACAGTTTTTTCTGATAATATCTTGTAACACACACTTTTATTTGATTTACAATTTTGACCTCTTGAAGAAGGGACAAAGTAAATTTCAAAAACCACGACTACGTGCTTCAGTGAATGATGTTGTTCTGAATATTTAAATTACAGAGGAATGATCATTTTTAAATCCGGATGAGATGTCACAATGATTCCAATTTGGGCAAAACAAAAAGATTAAAAGAAATAAGGACAATAATCAAGGAGACACGTCGAATAGGGGGGTTGGTATAGAACGCCAAGTATATCTCTTTTTTTAATTTACCAGGATTTTTTTCACTCCAGATATCAATGAGGCATAATATTCCTCCATAATACCTTTAATACATAATTGAGAATTATGATGAGTTTGAGGAAAGCCCACCATTTTTATCTAAAGAAACTCAAGGACACAGTTAATAATCCCCACCCCATTAACACGTTTCGCAACAAATTCCTGCAGGATTAATAATGATGGTAACAATTTTGACCATTTAAAGAACACGTCAATGAATAAGGGCACCGGCCCATTATCGTCATGGACTATTCTTTCTTAATCTCTATGTCACATGAGTTCCTAAATAAAATACAAACACCTCTAGCTTAAGAAAGGCCATGGGAGAATATAATATGTTATTGCCCGAATCGTTTTTCCATGTATATTCGTTATCAAGAGTAGAATGCGTCTCCTACAAAAAGAAAATATCAGCAGTCATAATTTTCAACCTTAAACACTGAACACGCTTGGTGAGCTGTTGTCCAAACCACGAACTATTTGTAATGTTATTTGAACGTTAATTAATTTATTTAGATATAATTTATTTGTTGTTTCTTTAATTCCCTCTTTATCTTGTGATGAAGGTGAGGATAAGGCAAATTATATGGTAATGGCGGCATTTTTGAATTAAAATAAAGGAAAAACATTGACAATTTAAGATTTAGGCTGGTGTGAAAATTTTCTGCATGTGAATAGGAACACTCTTTGACAGCCTAATATTAGTTTGTGTTGTTTTGAATTGAATTTGCTCTAAAATCGAACGGATATCGGATTTTATCAAATAAAAAGCAAAATAAAGCTGGAGAATCCATTTTAATCATCATAAATTGGAAATTGCTATTTCAGACAATATGGTAGCCATAACTATAATGTTGTTTTAATGGATACTGGTCTCCTGAATGAATTGTTTGACTGCGACCATAATCAATTGTTTAAAATTAGTTTGTGCTAAAGGTTTGTAAAAAGAATTTTATTTTGCCATTGTTTATACTCTGCAAGTCTGTACGCCTTGCCACCACTGTACATTGTTATTCATTTCATCATTACTACTTTTAGTATTACAATCAATCGAATTACTAGTGTTACTTCGAGCATGGAAGAAAGAGATACCCTACTTTGCTTTTGAACGATCTATATGCCGTCACATCATGTAATTGTTATTCATATCCTCATTGATTTCTCGCTCGAGAAAAATCGAAGTCGTGGTTGTTCTTCATTGCAAAAATTCCGGGTCATCGGGAATCACCCCGCTATGAATGCTGCGAAGAAAATACTCAAAAAATATGGTGGCTTAATGGGGAAACCGGTCAAAACGCCAGGGGTCCGTTGAATTTTGGTCGGGAACCCATGCTGTTCCAAAAAGTAGAGACTAGCTCAAATGCAGGAATACCACTAGGGGTATCAAAATCAAATAATCAAGTTCTAGTTACCGCTGGGACAGATTCAGTTGGATTTGACTGGTTCAATGATGCACTAGGAAAAATTAACCTTACATGACATATCAGCAAAATAATCAAAGTGTGTATTTTTCTTGCAGTAGCACAAAGTGTCATTTTTTTGATATCTGTCTATTTAATGTGTATCTTTTTCATGTAATTTGAGGACAGGTCCGAAAGGGGGTATATATCCTGAAATATCTTTCAATATTCAATCAATCTGTATTTGTTCATCATAAATAAAGAAAAAACAATATGATAAAATAATGATGTAAATAATGCAGTAATGAAAAATTAATTGTTACAATTATTAATCAAAAATATTTTGCATACAAGATGTTTATACTACATTATATATATAAGTGGAATTTCAAAAGAGAGTATATAACTGGGATAATACTAGTGGAAAATATATTTAAAATAGCACAGTAAGGATGAAATATTAATGCTGTACCGTTAGGTGCATATTTTCACTGAAACTAGTATAGTTTCACCAAAGCTGGTCCAATTAGGGCCGGGTATAATTTCAACTGAAAAATTGAGCCCGTTAGGGGTCACTTTAAGAACCCCTGGAACAACAGGCATGGGTGCCAAACAAAAATCCAAAGAGCCCCCCCCCCCGGGTACCACGTTCAAATTTAGTCAAACTTGCATCCTTATTTCTCACACTGGGCAGTCTTGGGCACTAAAACTTAACGCATAAACGATGTACAAACATGCGTATTTAACAAACACAGCAACAAATACACACAGGAGAAGCCGGAACATGTTGTAAATCTACTTTTACACTTTTATAGAGTTTTCAAAAAATTCTCCGCAATGATTGCTCGGGCGATGCATACGATTGCCGGATGAGGCTTAGGTCAAAGCGCTGTTTGAATTCCAAGGGGGTTGAAAACGCATTCAAAACCGTTCGTCGTGCGGGGCGCTGACATTTGATATTGCAGGAATAATTAGCAGTTTGGGTGCTTGTATACACACATAATGTCAATTCGATTTACAAAACAATCCGCCAAATATCATTGTTGGATGTTGGGTGCTATGGGTGGTAAAATTTGTCCTACCCATGGCCACACAACGAATTGAAATGAACATCAGTCGTCTGATTTAAATAAACCGCCTCATGAATACATCTTTTCACCCTAAGCGCACATTGCATTATGAAAAAAAAAAAAAGAGTATCTGAGCACAAGTTCCAGGTACACTATATTACACCTGGCCACCCTTCTAACACATACATGAATTTGTATCACTACCGATTAGTTTATGCAAAGCGGCACCACAGTATGTGGAAGAGGCGGTGCTGGCAGCCGGTGCCTTTTGCTATTGTTGGTTACTCTGGTTTTCTCTTGGGTCGGCAAACTTCGACGGGACGGTGAAATTTCTAAAGATTACGTAACGCCTCTCTATCTATATAGAACCTCTTTGGTTTGAATCCCTCCTTTTGTGCGGTTGGTTGAATGGATAAACAGAAATTAAAATTCGAGGTGAAGTCGAATGTGTTCAAGCATGGAACAAGTCGAGGTAATTGATCACAAACGGGCAAAGAAATTTTATGTACAGAGGGCGAAGAATCAAGAATTTACTGTCTTTTCATGTGAATAGGTTATCATAAAGTCTGTTGTTGTTTGAGGCCGCCTTGAGGTAAATCATTAGAATAGGGTTGAATTCATTAAAGTTCCTGAAATCGCTATGCTTACGAAATTGACACAAGGCTTTACTAGCGGGTTTTCATTATCATACATGTTGACAAACTCTTGCTATTGAAAGTATGCTACACGCATGCGTCTCAAATTAAAAAAATCGGCAATATTTTCCATCGAAAATTCCAACTTTTGCCGTCATATTGGCATGGAGCCCTCAGCTCTTTATATTATACTCCTTTTGGGGTCGGTTGCTATTCTCATATTCTGTGACCTTCACGTAGTTTTAAGCATTTGTGTATTTTCGGTCGTCGAACCCGCTGATACTCACGCGGTGGTGTCATCGGAAATTTTTGTTATGAATTCTGGGAAAGCCGATCCTCAATTTTTTAAACCCAAGTGCATGATGGGGAATGCTTTTTAAAAATGTTCTGACTATAGAAGTCTGGGTAATGAGCCACTGCATTACAGGGCGGAATACACATACTCACACACACACACACACACATACACACATCACACACCAAAACCTCCATAATACGGAAGCGCGTTTCCTTTTAGAAAATGTAGTTAACGCTTAAGTTGCATTTGTATGTATCCATGGTTTAGAAATTATTACAAAACTTCATGAACCTTCAAACGATTGCCATCAGTTTGGTTCTTCGCTAATAATTAAATAAACTCTTTGCACGCTGGGGCCAATTCTGTATACGTTATAACGCAATAAGTCCAGTAGTGGCATTTAGATGCTTTCCAAATATTCTAGTTGTAGATCCGTTTGGGATGTCACCTAATTAAACGAACAAAAGGCTTAGGTCTTCTTTGGACTCATTTAAATTGTAAATGCATTTTAGAGATTCCTAATTGCTTCATGAAATAAATAAAGACACAAATTGGACAAAATTTCATCTTGAGCGAGTATACTCGCATGACGAACGCAAAGAAGATAAGTTCTTTGTATAAGAGTGTTTATCATATTTCTGTAGTTAACCATAGTTTGTGAGGCAGGTAAGACCCCAATGAAGAGTAATAAACATAGCCTTCGTGCTAATAAATTGAATATGTCTCAGTCTCGTATTTTTCTAATTGTCATGAATATTTAAGTTGTAAATCCAGTTTTAATGGGTAATTCACCCAATATGTTAGTACAGTTAGTGAATAGGGCTTGTAATGTGCATTATCGTTTCTCAGTGTAGATTTTCAGGCAAAGTGTCCACAAAGTCAGTCCAAAAATAAATTTTAGGAAATCAAATGTCCAATAGGCTAACGAAATGTGCAAAAATACGACGATCACAGGACAACCCCACATCAATATCAAATATCTAATTCAAAGTCACTAGGGGAAATCAAATATCCTATAAAGAATACTGTACCAAGTGACACTGGGCATAAACTTAACAGCAGTACATAAACATGTATAATGGGTCATTCAATATCACATGAAATTTAGTCGTCAACGTTTTTGGACGCAGATTCCGCGGAGAATGTAGTCGTGATCAATCTCAAAGGAGCCAGAGGAGAAACTCTTCGACCGAATGCAAGGCTACACTACATAATGCAGCAGGGCTATTTTCAGGCAAAGTCAGCACTCAAATAATGTGCAGACTTATATAAATGAAAGATTTTCTTTCCAACATTTCATTTTGAACTTTACGCGGGGTTGAGTTACATTTACTGTTTTTTTTTTTTTTTTTTTTTCCACCCCCTTTATCTGCTGCCCAGTTGAGTTCAGCAGCCTTGACGGATAAAGTACAGTTTCACGTGCACTTTATTCCGTCCAGGCTGCTGAATTCAAGGGGAGCAGAAAAGTGGGTTGCAGTAAAGTAAATTGTACCAACCCCTTTACGCGAAAAAGGTTCGCTTACGGTACAAATGTGGGTATTGACCTGAAAAACTATACTATAAAAACCGAAATTCGTTTTCCCACGATATTGGTTTAAGGGGTGTGAAGTGTCTTGGCCAAGCCATACGAGTCATTAAAAAAACCTTATTGCCGGGCCGCCCCAAACGCGTTGTGGAAAGTCAAACGCGTTGCGGATTCGGTCAACAAATTCCGTGTCGGCCATGAAAATCCTTGAATTGTCACTGATTGTATTTCAAAAAAAAGCGAACCCAAAGCGTTGGTAAGTTATCTGGAAGGCGTTGTGAATCTAACAAGCGTTGTTGAATGGTGAAAGCCTTCAAAAACTCGTTTCGAGCTTCACAACGCGTTTGAAGGCTTCCCAAAAATCGTGCAAAGGCCCACAAATCATAAGGTATACATTGCTGCAAAGAGTTGTCAGAAGTCACAAAGCGTTGCACCAAATCACAACCGCAATGCCGACATTTCAACAAACTCGTCGGCGTCGGCCAATAAAATCATGAAATTTCTGTGACATATTTAAAAGCCGTTAAGCGTCGCAACGCGTTATGAGAATTCCACTACGCGTAGCGCCGATACTTTGGCAAACGCGTTGGGGGTCTACTGTTTTTTAAATACGTCACAGAAAATTAGTCGTTCTTAATTTGGCCGACACCCAACGTGCTGTGACATTTCACAACGCTTTGCGACTTTCTCACAACGCTTTGCGGCAATTACGTTTTGAATATATGGTTTGCGTACCTCGGACCCGTTGTGAAGCTCGCAAACGCGTTGTGAGGCTTGCGAACTCGTTGTGATTTCCACAACGCGTTGCTAGTAACACTCTGTAATGCGGTGTGGGGCCTTTATTTTGAAATACGTCACAGAAATTCTCATTCAATTGGGTCTACAGAGCGCAACGCGTTTGCTACTTTTATCACAACGCGTTGCGGCAATACCAGTATGACCTTTTATATCTAAAACTTGCGATAGTGTCCACTAGCTCTCCTAATCAATAGAGAACACATCATAACTTGGACAAGCACATTTAATTAACGGTTTTTGCCCTTAAACTCTTTGCATGCGCAGCGGTATACTCGCTCAAATACGAATTTTGGTCATGATGTCTTTTCTTGTTATAGAACATTTCCAAATTATTTCTTTTCATGAACATATTCAATCAGCGTGAAAATGCATTTAAATGATTCAAGAATCCCTAGCCTTTGTTGTTTGTTTTAATGGCGGTCCCAAATACCTACAAAATATTTAGAGTGAGTGAGTGAGTATTAAAGTTTTAACGACAACTCAACACAATTGTGTCATATCGTGTCATTAAGATTACACATCAACCCGTAAACACATTCAAAACCTCATAACCATACACTACAGTAATTCTGGTCACAACCTTTTTAAAAAGTTTAACAATATTTAAATATTCAGCCTCATTCAGCTGAATTTCATCACCTGAAAGGCCCCCTAATATCTTGAAATAAAATGATTTCATCAAATCTGGACGGCGAGCATATTTCTACGAATGAGCGCATAATCAACGCACTCAAGTAATACATGTTTCACAGAAGAGCCAATCACAGGACTCACCGAGGGACTGGCTCACCTCTTAAGCAAATAACTATGGGTCAATATAAGTATACCAATTTTT
>JAMKCH010037368.1:0-14166 GCA_023653785.1 Ophioderma brevispina | reverse complement strand
TTCAATAATAAAATACGTGATTCATTCTTCCTTATCTAATGCAGTTGACTCACCCAAAACCTCAGCAGTTTTGGGGGGGGAATAAAAAAACATTTTGCTGGATAAGATATTCTACATTTAGAATTATTATGTGTGGGAGATTTGTGATTAAAATGTAATACTAATGGCCACATCAGTTTTGATTTTCTGAACAACACTTCATAATTCTCAGCACAGACATCATTATTCATATGCAAAAGTTACTGCCCAGAACCAACAGGTTAAAATATAGGAGATGAGAATACCATTTTCATGATATTAATACTGAATCACTGCGTCCTCAGTAGGGTGTACCTGGGACAATTGAATTTTACCGGCTTATAGGTTCATACCTGTTAAAATACACTTTTGAATTGGAAGAATGTGATCCATTGTGCGGTTAAGATGGCTTGTTCTTCTGGTGGATTAGGGGTCCCTGGTTCCACATCCAGGGAACGGAGGTCAACTTGCTGGGAATTTATTTAGGTATGAATTGTGACCTTAATGATTAATATTCAAATCTGTTTCCCTATGGTTTTTTATTTTAGAATTTCACAAGTTGAGCTATGAAAGTGCCGTGTCCTTTGAGAGGGTGTTTTGAATTGCACTCGTGTACGCTGCAAACTGAAGATCAGGCACTTTGCTATTAAAGCATGAGAGTGATTTGCTATTGTTGCAGAGTAGTTTCAAAAGAGTAAAGGGATACAGGACACTTTAACAAACTTTCTTAAAATAGATGTGATATGGGATAGATAGGGCTTGCATTGAGAATAGCTGTGAGAATCTACGCAATTTCATTCGTTCCTGCACAGCTGGGGTCAATTTGCAATTGAGACGGGCATTTAAATGCCGTTTGTATTGATGTTACTTAGAGGTTCTATGTCATACCAGTTTGCTATATTAATGCAGTATGCCAATGTGGCATCTCGTGGTATGGGGTTTTTTAGTTTGTTGTTATTCAACAGGCTGATTTTTCTCACTGGTGATGGCAGCTTTCTTGTTGTATTTAAGCAATAAGAATAAACAAATTCAGTTAAAGGTTACCTTAAATTATAAACCTGTTCAAGAATGGAGAACAAGAATTGATTTTGGAACGCGTACTCTCTTTATGTTGAATTGAAACCGGCGATCCCATTATTTTGCTGTGGAAGAATCGGCCTCGACCCTATATCTTCCAATTAAAATAAAAATAATTGCATCGCCTTGGTTTCAATTATCATGAAGAGAGTAGTACCGGTTCCCAAAATCATAACCTTGCTTCTCTAATTAAAAATGTTTCAGAATAAACCAAGGAATGTTTATAATAGCCAGTTGGGTACTTCCTGCCTTCACCCGTCATTTAATGAAAACACAATCATTGGTTGTTGAACAGTTAAAATATTTACAGCCACTATGTTAAATCAAGAACTTCCGGCCATGGTAACACATAAATTAGATGGTCGTTGACACAGTCTGAAGCGATTTACTGGGAATTTACACAAATCTGATGTGTTTTTTCTTGCGTTTCAGTTGTGCTTCTAACCAGTTTGGGACTAACATTAGAATTTTAATGTAAGTAATTTGTAATAAACCCAACTCAGAACACGGTTTCAGCTTAGATCATTCAAGTGAGGCACCCTCAATTATTTCGAACCTAGGTTTGTTGCCTTATTTGGAATGCTTACCTAGGTATTATACACACTGACGTGAATTACGCCGAATACGCCAGTTTATGTAGGCCATCTAATTTATGCAGAATGTGTCTTTTTCTTTTTCTTTACTTTTTTTTTAAGTCATGCCATTTGATGTTTTGTTGCTGTCATTCATTTTGTGACAATGGAACATATTTTAATAATTAAACACTTTCATGCACAGTCAAGGGTCTATTTGCTGCTTTGTTTTATTTATTAAAGCAAACCTTATTTCCAAAGGAAGATTTTCTCATTCTAGGGTGTTTTCTGTTTTTCGTTTTAACGTTTTCAGCTGTTTTAGCTTAAATATGGATACTAAAACCATTGCCTCCGCACACATGGTTGGTTTAGTCTTTTGTTGGCTGAAAGGTTCTTGTGCGACGCTGATTGAACGCAGGGAGAAGAGTTTGACATGCGGGTTGTCAAAAGTGGGTACCACACAAGTCCACGGCCCCTACACACACAATAAATGGTCCGAACAAAAATATTAAAGATTCTGATTGAAGCGAAAATATGCTTACCAATTTAATAGCAAAATGAATGGCAAAACTTATCTTTAAAGAGGCAAAAAGTTATTCGCAAGGCCCAGTGGAATTTGGCTTTGTTTTTTTTGACACCAAGATATGGATAAATTCTCAAATGCTTGAGTAATTGTGGACATAATTATACAAATTGGAAAGAACTGGAAGAAGAAAAGAAAAATCCACATAAAACAAAAAAGGAAACCATTTCAAAAAAAAAGAAAAATTATTTAAATTTAAAATGTACACTTGCTCTCAAAGTGGATAATTCGGTTAGGGTTCAAATTCCAACTGTGCACTTAAGTGTGTATTCTCCATCTTTTGCTATGGTTAACAAAAAATAGTCAGAAAACAAAGTATTATTTCTAAAGTGTGCTTTTTCTTATTTAACATGTTTGTGGTGGTTGGCGTCCCCAGTGGGTGGTTTGAATCAATCCCATGATGAATAGCAATGTGCCTATACCGTACTGTACGAAACGGATTTGTCAGTACTAGGAATAAAAAGTGTTCCCAAAAAGTTTAAGACCCACAAGACATTCATAACATGCCAAAAAAATTCCCTAAGTTACTAAGCTTTGTGGGCTAAAAATGAGCGGTTTTTTTTTTTAAAAGTCAGGGTTCTTATGTGTTAGAATATGATTTTTATTGACTCACATGACTTATTGAGAGTGAAATTTCCCAAAACTGGTGCATGTGGGTGACTCAAAAACCCTCTGGGTGGTACCTCAAGGCCTATATGAAATAGGGCCGTCGTCGACACACTTATTCGACATTCATGTCGCGACAAGCCATATTGCGACATGTCGCCATAATTTTTTCTCCCGAACAACACATATGCCGACACATGCGACACCGAAACCAGGGGCAAACATGAGGAAGTATCGCCTCCAAAACAAGTGCAATTTTCAACCTAGCAATCCCTTTTCTTACCCATTTTTTGATTTTCTATTTTTGAGTCCATTCCATGTTTCAGTACCAGCGTACGAAAACAAGTATTTATACATAAATAAATGCACCAACAGCAGTTGTAAAGACCGTTGTTTCAAACTCGCCCCAGATCCTGTCCTCAACATGCTTGAGTTGCCAGTGACATGACCGTGTTACCATCATACATAGGCAAGATGATAGCTGCGCGCGGCATGTTGGTACGGGTATTCCCCAAATGACATCATCGTAATTCACCATGTAATTGGTTGAATCTGTAGAAGGGTGAGAGATACCACGGCGCGAGAAGGTGGTATATCTCCAACTGTTATAAAAATAAAAATTACAAACATAATTTATTTTACCTGCGTATTATGAATTTCGGTTAGTCGACCCATATTCTTGAAAACATTTTTAGTCCGGGCTAAAAGAGATAGGGGATCACCGGGAAGGAAAGTTTTCTCATGTGTTTTTCTGGAATCAGAATTTTATGAGGAATAATAATTATTTGTAGTAAAAAGGCTGATCCTGAACGCATCCTCATATAGGGGGGGATTACCGGGGGGTCAAAAAATTAAGAAAAAATATATATTATGGACATATGAAGACAATAAGAATCCTGACCGTGTAATGACCTAAGAATTAAGCTTATTCAGGTATGTAAGAATTAGGTACTTGATTGTAAGTAATGATTACGAGGGTAAATAAGTGTAGGGGGTCACTAATGACCCCTATTTCTTAAAATATACAAAAATACCACAATTCGAAGAAATTTGTGCAATCCAGCAGAACAGTTAGTTTCAGGGAGGATAGAAGGTTGGTGGAGGTCTGGTGAGGTGGCAAAATGAGTATTTTGGGGGTGGCAAAACATGGGGGGGGGGGGGGTTGCACTCATATGGGACGTATAGGTAACCTATACCATCTGTTACGAAAAATAGCTTTCAGTGTTGTGAATTTTATGAGGAAATATCAGAATTGGTTAGGTTAAATAAAGCCGATTCCTGACGCACCCCCAAAATGGGGGTTATTCAGGGGGGGGGGGGGGGGCCAAAAATACTATTGGTAATATGAAGACAAATAAAATTACTGACCGTCTATGTGTGTGACCAAAAGAAGTAGCATATTCGGGTATTTAGTTAAGTACTTGGGCATAGTAATTATAAAAGGGCACATAAGTTGTAGGCGGTCAATAACCACCCCCCCCCCAATATTAAGAAATACTCTTGAAAATCCTGAAAATAAAATCCTACCCAGTTGGAAGTAAGTACTTTGTTCAATCCTGAACAATATTTCAGATGGATAGTATAGTTCATCTGTGGAGGTTGGTGGGGGAAGAGGGTAAAAGACAGTATTTGGGTGGAAACTGTGGAGGGGGCACTTGAACATAAATTTGTCTTATATGTGTCTACCAGGTGCAGTACGAAAATAGCTGTCAGGGTGTGAGATTTTTCATAGAAAAAGTGGTTGAGGGTCATGGGGGGGTGAGGGGGTGAGTTAAGAAAGAATAATACGATATAAAATATGATGACAAATAAGATCAACCAAACCTGTTAGTAACCTACCAATCTAGTTTATTAGATTTAAAGGGACAAAATGGACATGATATAAATAAAAAGACCCGACTGAAATCACTTCACGAGTTTGGAAAACATTTGGATATTTTACATTCTGTAACACAGTAACAAGGAAGAGTTTCCAGGGTGGGGGGGGGGGCTGGCAGTTTGTGGCAATTTCTGGACCAGAAAAAAGCAAGGTTTCACATCCCTGACAGATTTACAGTGTATCTAGCATGTTTTGCGACACAATTCAAAAGCATTCAGACCGGGATCAGGCATTGTACTTTAGCCTTGTAGTAAGATATTGATCTGGCAAGTGAAGATGGATTAGCAAGGATTGTTGGCACATATACAATAAGCCAATATGTTCTGTGAGCTGATGACAAACATGCTTTCAAGTTTGGTAATGATTGGCAGTAATGTCAGCATCCTTGGTCCAGAAAGACTACAAAACTGCCACCTCCCCCTGGAACTCTGCCAGTTTTACTGTTTGTACAGAATGTAAACATCCAAATTATTTCAAACTCAAGTGATTCATTAAGGGTCCTTTTCATTAGGTTAATTGCTTTTTTCAGCATTATGTGCCTTAAATGTTTGATGGTATATTGATATGACAGGGAATATAAGCTGGGGGGGGGGGGGGAGAAAATACCCCCCGAGTGAAAAAATTACCGGGAAAAATTACTTAAAACACAATAACTACATGCTGGTTTTTACAAATTTTTATCATGACAAGGATTTATACATATAGGTGATAATCAAAACTAATTTAACTTACATTCGGCACGGATATATAGGGTCTGGTGCAGGAGGTAAGAGTAGTGTTCCTTTTACAATACAAACATTTGATACAGCGGCTTTATCAAAAATTAAGGTAAAGCGCTTACATTAAAAATACAATTTAGCTTTAAATATCGAATGCCTCTCCGTGAACCCATTTTGACATTCAAACGGACACTCAACCCCCCCCTTCCAATCGTTTCAATCTACAAACAATGAACCTTTTCTTCCACACTATCAACATAAAAACTTCAATGACCACTGAAAATCCAACCACCCTGAAAGCTATTTTTCATACAACTGTACAATATAAGACAAATTTATATTCAAAGTGCCCCACTCCATGGGTTGCCCCAAATACTGTGATTTTACCTCTTGCACTGCCCATCCTCCACAGATGAATATTACTATCATATGAGGACAGGTTCAGGATGGAAACCAATTCTTCCTAACTGGGTAGGCTTTTATTTTTCAGGATTTTCAGAGTATTTCTTATATTGGGGGGGGGGGGGGTAGGACCCCCTGACAACTATTGCCCTCGTATCGTTACTACCTCAAGTACATTATACTTAAAATACCCGAATATGCTTAGTCTGTGGTCACTAGACGGTCAGTGATATTTTATTTGTTTCTATGTAGCCATATAGCTATTATTTGCCCCCCCCCGGAAGGAGGGGAAATAACCCCATTTGGGGGGTGCGTTCAGGAATCAGTTTTTACCTAAAAATATTTTTATTCCTCATAAATTCTGGTCTAGAAAACCAACATGAGATAAAACTTTCCTTCCACACTGAAAACTATTTTCGTTACCTCGTATAGGAAAATATAGTCGCATATTGAAAGTGCACCTTCCCCACTCCCCCCATGGTTTGCCACCCAAAAAACTGCATTTGGCCACTCATCAGACCTCCACCGGCACTTCTACTATCCCTGAAACTACTGTTCTGGATTGGCCACATTACTTACTTCCAATTGTGGTATTTGTTGTACATTTAAGCAAATTTTCACTATATTTCTTAAATAAGGGGGCATTAGTGAACCCCCCTACAACTTATGTTACCATGTGTCATGACTACATACACGTAACATTATACTTTAAATCCCTGAAAAAGCTTAATTCTTAGGTCATTACACGGACAGGATATCTTATTTATCGTCTTATGTACCAAAATATATGAGTTTTCTTAAGTTTTTTGACCCCCCCCACCCCCCCCCCCACCCCCCCCCCCCCCCCCCCCCCCCCCCCACCCCCCCCACCCCCCCCCCCCCACCCCCCCCCCCCCCCCCCCCCCCCCCCCCCCCCCCCCGGAAATAACCCCCCTATATTGAGGATGCGTTCAGGATTCGGCCTTTTTACCTAACATCTTCGTTTCCTAATTAAAACATTCTGATCTAGAAAAAACCACATGAGATAACTTCCTTCCAGGGTGTAACTATGCTCTTTTTAGCCCGGGATATTTGTTTCAATGAGAAACAGACCGAAGGATCATGGAAGAGTAGGATTTCCAAACTGGCGGCGGGCCGCGCCACTAATTTGGACGGCAATGGGGGGAGGAATATAACTCAAAAATATTGGAATTAGTAACATATACGGTTAGTTTGCTAGAATTAGATAAATTTTCAGTGAAGGGTACCTTTTGGTACATCAAATCTGCAGTTTTTTAATTGTGATACTCCTAGATGGGAAGGGCATAAGTGAATTTCTAGGGTAAGGGAGGGTTTTTTTGGGCGTACGTGTTTTTATGTTGGTATTCAAAATTAGAATCACTGAGAGACGGGAGAACCTGTCGAATGACGATTTTGGACAAGTTTTACGCACAGCAAGTTTTACGGTGGGTTTAACCGTTGGGAATCTTGGAGAATTAGGCTATTTTCAGCTTGACGATTTGTCTGTTGGATTTTTTTTTGTGGGGTTAAAAAAAAAAATGAAAAAACACTTGAGATTATACATCCCAGCTAGAATAACGCGGCGATTGTACGAATGCGCGCGGGAGCTTTAGACTAACTATTTAATACCAGATGCCTAATAGATGATGTTTTCGTAATTTTGTCGTGCACGACATTAAATTCAAAGCATGTTTTCCTATAGGGCGATTAGGATGTAGGGCAAGTTCAAAAACAAGTTGGCAGTTTTCTTCACGTGTTGTTGTCCAATTAACCTTCGAAACGTTTCTCAGTAGGGGTCTACGGACTGATCAGGGCAATTTGTGAGAAATTGTATCCTTCAAAAAATATCTCCTCCTGTCACTAAAGCAAATTTGGCCAGGGTCCTTAATTACCTTGATGTTCAATATTCCAATTTACATTGCAAATAGAAACTTCGCTCAGATGTAAGCTGAAGAACTTTTTCTCCATACGAAAAACATGGTCAGTATGTCGCGTAATTACAAGTTCGGTAGTGCAGAGGAAGGGGGGTCAACTCGGTAAGGACAACTGCTGGAAGAATATTGGTCACCCATCTCAATTCCAATTGTTTGACAGACAGAAACATTGCCATCTGCAAAATTCTCACCTTAAAGTGCAATCGCCATTATAGGATGTCGTCGAGGCTAAATCATGGATCAGGTGATGTGGTATAGTAGGCCTACATGGAAACAGATTTACTGTTAAAAGAGCCATCAAATCAAATTCTACAGGGAAACCATTTTTTTATTTATGGGCCGTTTACACTAACAAATAACCTAAACTAAGGCCCAACAAAATGTTACATGAAGAACTCCAAAGGGGGTACATATGGAATCTTGCCAAAATCCCAATTACTAGGAATTGTATGTCTCATAATCAACTAAAATCAATTGCCACATCACAGTCAATCTTAGATCACCTTAAGTTAGTAAATCACCCCAAATTACAAAAAAAAAACTTTGCATCAATTAGACTCTATCAACTACAATCACATTCCAATTTTCTTGACCCCAAAGTGCCATGGGATCTTGTATCATCACACATGTCAACGATAAGCACAGATTGAAGCTCTAATATTGTCCACGGGATTGAGTTCAGCGTTTCTATATCGAGAGTATGTACCTATCCTACACTCTAACCCTAAATCCTTTGAGCTCAAAGATTAATATTTGTCAATTTGTTTCAAAAACTTCAAAATTATTTCTTTTCATTGGCATATTCAGAATCAGCATGAACAAGCATTAAAGGGAGTTGAATAAGTATTAGTCGTTGTTGGTGGTTTTCTAGATGGCTTCCAAATGACCTGCAAACATTTGCGGAAGTCAATGACTTATGTAACTTATACAGAATTTAACAGGGTTGAAAGGGTTGAACTTATTTGCTCAATGTGGGACTGGAAATATTACAGGCCTGGGGAAATTTAAAGACACACTGCCCTATTGATCAAAAAACACACATCTTGACATACAACATTATATTGTCCTGTCTATTTTGGGGCTCAAGTGACCCCAAATGGATAAAATCGAACAGCAATTTCGCTGAGCAAGCCCATGGACAGTCTGACCCAGAGGGGTATTGAGTTTAATCCCATGCACCTGTTTTGGGAAGTTTCACCCAATAGGGTCCCTGTGATCCCACAAAAATCCCTATTCTTACCACATAAAATCCGGACTTTATGCTCATTTTAGCCCACAAAGCGTTAGTACTTAGGGAATGTTTTGCATATCATGAATGTCCTTGTGGTTCTTGAATTATGGAACATTTTTTTACCTAAGTCATAACATTGTAATTTAGTAGCAGTACAGTAATAGCACACTGCAATGCCTTATGGTATTGATTTCAAAACACCCTCTGGTCTGACCCTGTAGTGATTTTTTTGAGCCACTTAGCAACATGGTATGAGTAGTGCTGACTGAAGAGAGCCATATTTAGAAGCGCCCAAAAACCAAAAAATTTCAACTGGTTATTGAAATCATATATCTGTAATTAGCAAATGCAAAAATGTTTTATGAAAGCAGGAGTGCTATATTGAGTTAATCCTGATCCTAATCCCATTCTAACCACTAAATCTCACTTTATGAGTTAAAAATAACCCTAAGACATAGCCAAACTAGATCCTATCGTGTCTATTAAATAATCCCGGGGCACTAATTGTATTCAAGGTGGATATAAGCATGAACCAGAAATCATGTAGGGCCCTTGAAACCCAATTATGAGTTTCTCTCCCATTTTTTCACCCTATGAGGGACTATTTCATTAGTCATTATGTGGCTACAGCAATTTTTACAGTGAACTGCAACCTACAGGTGATCACTGAAATACACATAGTGCGTTCTATTTTTTAGACTCATTTCCGAGACCTCCAAAATTCTGATATCGACTTAAAAGCTGATGCTTGAACAGCATTTTTCAAAGAATGAATTCTTTCAGATTTTCGGCCGCTACCGCGGCCCAAAATCATAACGCTGGCGGGGACGAGAAACTAATAATCGAGTTTTCAAGGTCCTAAAAAGGGTCCTTTTTTCCAACAGCGATGTACACCATACTTGATTAGGGTTGTCAAAAAAGAAAATACGAAAAAAAGGTTATGTTTTTTTCTTAACCCTGAAATGCGATGTACGTTTAGGAGATGCAATACTAAAATTAAGAAGAGATCAAAATCATCAAAAATGTTGTAAAACAAAGCAAGGAAATAAAGGTATATTAACGACACAACACATGCTTACTGTTTAGGGTAGCAAAAAACTGACAAAATACTGTTAGTAGAAAAAACAGAACAAAATACTGTTAGGGTATTTTTTTAGTCATGGAAATACTTGTTTTGTGAATTGAAAGTCCATGTTCACCACATCATATGCACCTTTGATTCCAAGTCCCCCCCAATTCTTAACAAGAAATTGTGGGTACGTGTTTCGGGGGGGGGGGAATATGCAATACTCAAATTAAACAGAGATCAAAATCCTCCCCCCCACCCACGGGGGGGTATTAGAGTGGTGACAAAATTAGAACTCTTATTTTCATTCATTTTCAAATCAAGTCTGTATTTTTACTGGAATTTATGTTTGTCTACAAATAATCATGGGAATCCTGAATTAATTTTCAAACTTTTCTCCACAGTCAGCACTGAACCTTCTTTTTTCCTAAACTGATCTGAAAGGGATTATCCATTAGGAAGTGGAAAAAAAGTGCAATTTATTTTGTCAGACACATGAATGTAGACTTGCAGTTCAAAATAATGATTCAACAAGTTGTAACAAAATGGGATTTATAAAGTGCTTTCTTCAGAAAGAAGGTAAAAGTGCTTTAAAAATGTTAAAGACTTACAGGGGTATGGCCCGATTGCAAATAGAATGTCCATAACCTAGATTACCGGGAAGTGGAAATTTTTTCGTATCTGAGTAGCTGTATTTGTCTCATTTACATGTGAAATATAGGCATGCATGTTTGGTTTGGATGTTTGATACATATGTGCCTATTTTGGTCAACCAATATTGTTTAAAAGTACTATGAGTCTACACATCACGTTTTTAGCTCTACATCAATACGGATGAAATATCATTGCGGGAAACAAGAAAATGGGTTTGGAGTTAAAGCTCATAAAAATCAAAATGGAAACCTTATATATTAGCCCTAGCAGCAATTTTTTCAACAATGTAAACAAATCGCACCCCCTATTTTTCATAACAGATAATTTTTTTTGCACTGTTGTATTGGAAGTTGTTGTAGTCGACCCTGTAAGTGGCTAAGCTAACACGGTATTCTCAAGAAATTTTTATTCAATGTTTAAGAAAGTCGGGATCCGAATTTCCCGCTTTTAGTAGTAAACAAAACAGTCCTAAATGGCATCTTCAAGATCACTTTTAAATGCTTTAGTGTCGGTTTTTAACAAAGAACATATATAAGGTGTGATTATAACATAACAATTGCAATTTAGACACAAAATGGCATTTGAATTTGGGAAAAAAATGAATATAGTGGATTTTAAATTGGGGCCTTCCCCTTTAAAATAACAACTCGAAGCATAGACTACACAAAATCAAACAAATAAAAAACATTAAACATGTCACAGGACACAGTCCAAATTAGGTCATCTGCTTATGTGATCAAAGAACCCTAAGTACACTGCAATGACCTTTGACCTCATCTGTTACCCCACTAAGACCCCTTGTCTCACTGTATAAAGAATCCCAAGTTTGAACTTGATTCATCACTACACTAAAAGGCTAGACAACATTTCAACCAAAGTGTATACAAAAGTTTGACACACGACACCGACACAACCTAAAAATAGAGCAAACCATGACGGAGAGGCGATTAGATTTAGGGGAAGTCTTCAGAGATTAGAAGGCCAAAGCTGGCTGAACAAAATGATGCAAATGGGACAGAAAAGATAATCTCGAGGCATGAACAGCAGCATCAAAGGATTTATCAAAATATTATCATCTGAGATAGATGAGGAAGATCGGTGTCCTGTCTGATGCGAAGTTCTGACGGAAGGAGCTCTGTCAGTAAGATGGCCTAGGAGCATTTGTTCAATGTTTCAAATGTTTGGTACAGATTGTATAAGGAAATCAGAGATTTTGGGCGGGGAGGAAGGGGCACCCTCAAAATCCAATTAAATAGGCTAAAAAATTACGGCACAAATAATGAACCAATATGCCGAGTGATCACTGACCAAATAACATTTGCTTGTTCCCCCTGATACCAAAATTGGGGATACTCAAACCCTATAGTTGTATTGTCTGCAAGTGGTGACACGCACATATACCAGTGCCGCATTTCAGTTGCAGTACGCTTGTGCTTTGCCTACGCACACGCTCTAAGTTGATACAATTTATACGCCTGCGTCGCTACTTCTACTTTCTACTTGAAAGCCGGACGGATATATGTGTTTTTTTAAAAAAAAAGTAGCATTGTTCAATTCGCAAATTACTTTTTTAGGTTTTCCCAAAATCAATTACAACACGGTTCACTATCAACAAAGTACTATGTGCCATATCAAACCCCAATATCCAATCTAATAACGATAACCTGTTGTTTTCTTGGAGAGGGAATCACCCATAAGGTGATATTTTGAAATATCTAGAAGAATTTGCATCTAATTTATGAAAACGTGAACGAACTATTCTAGGGGTCATCGCATTCCCAGAGGTGTAACCTTTATCATTACTAAGACTTTTAAAAAGCATGAAATAATTAAAAACACTAGAAATTACCAAAACAACGGTTTGGCCATTTTTAGTGATAAATTGTAAAAAGTTACATTCTCAGGGAATTCAACATAATTTTTCCTCATCTGTCTTTGTTAGGTGGCGTGCTTTCTTCTGGAGTGCCATAGAAATACTTTTATTATTTTATAATATAAACCTTCCATGAAAGGGCCTATATAGGAGGTAGTATCTTGATTATGCATTTGATTGATTTATCTTATTCTTTTCCAGCTTTTAAGCATGTTTTGACCCATGTACTTACTAGACCTATGAGATGCCAAAAGTTGTATTCCAAGTAAAAATAAACAAATTTTCAGACTAATCTGTGATTACTGGAGTCCGTTAAGTATTTCCCACGTTGTAGTCCGTGTCACAGACTGCAAAATATATCTAACCTGAGACTGCGAGAGACTAACGTTATCATTCCTCATAGAGAATGTGTTTAAATGAAACTATCTCAAATCTCTCCGCAAAATGAAGGGGTTCTGATGGATTTTTTGCATCAGAGGGTCCGTTACTATGTTTTGTTTTGAATATGTATCGTAATTGGCTTTGAACCTATAGAACCTAGCGAGATTTGACCCTTTTTTGTCTGATACTTCGGTGCTCACGATACACGAAACTTAACCCGCAATCGCTATACGGCCGCCTATTTTTCCCACAATGCCTTTTTATATTTTTCCAGTCTTGAGATTTTTAAACAACTGGTTTCATTTACTGGCCAACTTTGTTTTTCACAATTTTAGAACAGGACTACGTACTTTACCGTCCGGCCGTAATCTGTTGTAGTTATTTGTAACACTGTCCAGTTGAGCGGGTAATAAATCTACCCAAAGTCAGACGATTTGAACAGAACTTGCATTGCAATATTTATTGAGTCTTTGGATCTCTTTGGCATTTGAGATAAATTGGAAAGTTATTTTTCAACAAAATCTCCTATTACTGTAATAGAAAATGAATTAAAATATGGGTAAAAATCATGATTGTGGCAAACTGTTCAACCACATCTACTTAAAAATATTTTTTAAGCATAACACAAGAAGTGATTTTCTAAAAATAGTTCTGGTTAGACTAATTGTAGCTGAACATCGGGCGCACAATAGAAGGTTGTATGTGAGTGATATCAGAAGGGATTCATGTCTTATGTGAATTCCTGAGCAGGCCTCGAGTGTGTTTTTGAACCAATCCCTAATGCAATGCAATGCACCTATACTGTCCTATACTAACACATGGGTCAGTACTATGGAAAAAGATTATTCAGAAAGTTTACTATGACCACCAAAGATTTTCATGCATCATGACAACAAAAAAATTAAGTACTACAATCAGGAAAAAAATATTGGGACACTTGATGCAATATATTGGCACCATCCCAACTGAAAATCTCCATTTAGGCATGTCATTGTTTATTAGAAAACAGAGGCTCTTCCACTTTAATTATTACCATATCTTCCCTCCCCCTCCCCCCCCCCCTATCAATCAATGGTTTGGGACCTGGTGAGGGTGCTGACCATGACGCAGAATCAACATTGCATTGGGAGAGGAGTTATTTCCCTTCCTACAATTTGTTTCCATGTTTGTA
>JAMKCH010037367.1:0-14133 GCA_023653785.1 Ophioderma brevispina | reverse complement strand
CCCGGGGAAGAAGCTTCATCCAAGGCGTCAGATCTGGTAGGAATTCCGTGAGCGCTGTATGAGCCGGTCCAAGGAATCGACTTCACCCACTCCACAGGAATGCATGGAAGACTATAAACCGCCTCACCGGAAGAATTTCCAACCATCAAAATGTCAGTGACTGCAACTCAATTGCTGAGCAATCATCGCAAATGGTCGTTTCAGAACATTGATAGGATCACACTCGCTCTGTCAAAAAAAGCGATCACCAAACTTCGTCTAGCCCCCGGTGTGGACGGTTCACTTTCACATTCTTCTCACGAGATGATCTACCTCTGCTATCCGCCACTCAAGAATGAACGGCCCGGCCCTGATAACATATCCAGCAGAGTTATTGATGCAATGCGGCCCCCGATGTCTAGATTGGCTCCAGGAGTCTACACATGTTGCCTTACCAACCAGTCCTTACCCAAGATCTGGAGGAGAGCATACTATCATCGCACTCCCCCAACCAAACAAGCCTGTCGAGTGTCGACAACCCTAAGAACTATCGCCCAATATCACACTACTGTTTGTCTCCTTCAACTCCTTGAGAGGATGATCCTGGCCCGGCTGGAGCCAGTGGGGTAACGGGCCTACCCGCGCTGAGGGGGCCAATATCCCAGTTCTGAGGAAATTTTCCCTCTCAGGGAAGTCAAAAGGCCGTTTTTCCCGGTCAGAGACCTAAAAAACGGCTGATTTAAGCTGATTTTTGCAATTTTTTCCCGGCCAAAGTCGTCAGGGGTGGGGGGCAACCTGCCCCCCGCCTCTTACGCCATGGCTGGAGCCCGTCGTCGAACCCCATCTGCCTGAACGAACAAGCAGATTTCGCCGTGGCCGGACCCTGTCCACCAGATTGTGCCGTAAGAGTGCCGTAAGGCAGGCATCATCTTGGTGACCTTACTGCGCATACGACACTGGTGGTCAGGGCCGACACCATCTTCTCAGGACCATCTCGGATTGTCACCTTGTACAATTCATATGAGAACATGCTTGCAAACCGAGTTTTTTATTCCTCAAGACCAGTGATGGCAGAGTATTCCTGTCTGCGTCGACTGAGGAACGGGGTACCACATGGATCTGTGCTGGCTCCCATGTTGTTCAACTTGTATATCAGCGATCTACCTCACATCTAGACAATATGGCTACGCCGACGATCTTGCCCTCCGCCACTCGGACAGCACTGGACAGAAGTAGAAAGCACATTACTACAATTATGGTCCTACTTGCCGCAATCTCAAGACCTGGAGACTGAAGCTGTGCGAAGCCAAGACCACCGCTACGGCTTCCACCTCAACACCGAAGAGGCTCATCGCCAGCCTCAAATCAACCTCATGTAGCGACTCTGCTATCAATCATCGGTGTCCTACACTCAACCTTACTTGGGAGTGAGCATGACCGCAGCTTCCCTC
The DNA here is from genome assembly GCA_023653785.1 of Ophioderma brevispina. Lineage (NCBI taxonomy): Eukaryota > Metazoa > Echinodermata > Ophiuroidea > Amphilepidida > Ophiodermatidae > Ophioderma > Ophioderma brevispina. The sequence goes on along the minus strand of JAMKCH010037367.1, from coordinate 12,703 downwards.
AAGTCCGTATGCGCCAAGGTATCTTCGAGGCATAACCTCCTAGCCGACTTGCTGGATATTCATGGGGGTACAAGCCCAAACGACCTCCGCACCACTGCATTGGCTCTGGTATACAGCACGCGAATATGCCCCCCCAGCATGGTGCAAACAGCTTACACAAAAGAGCTGGACACAGTACTCAACGAGACCTTGAGAACCATCACTGGATGTCGACGTCCTACTCCATCTGAAATCCGACCAGGGCTTTAAGGCCATTGCACCTGCATTACTTCGGAGAGAACAACAAGCACAAAACTAGTGGAAATAAGGCCGGCTGGACAACACGCACCTGGCATAAAGCACTGTCAAAGAATCACACCAATTCGGTAGACAGAGACTGCTGCGCTCTCGCCGACCATTCTGCCGACAGGCTGCTAAACTCTCCAGTTCCCCATTCAACATCTTACAGACATGGAATACTGGCCTGGCTTAGATACTCCAAGACCAGATCAACTCTCTATTACACCTAAGACAGAAATCCACCTGGCAGCAATCTCCACGCAAGGAATGGGTCACTTAAACAGGATTTGCACATGAGTCGGTTTTCGCTTCAATAAGCAAAGACACCGATGGGGGCTGCAGCCATCGCCAGCATGCCAAGGGTGGTTCTCCATACAGACTGCGGATCACATTCCCCCCCTCAATGAGGGCCCTACCTTCATCCAACGGGGTGGGAACAGATTTATCAAAACCCAAACCATCAACAGTAGTGGCTCCAACGCTTACAAACATATTAGCTGCTGCCTCATTACGCAGGGGTATGGTTCAATTTTTAACTTAAAGCAGCACTGGCACATTTTCACCAAAATATGAAATTCCTTCAATTTGCTCTCCAAAATGTAGTCTAGGCCATTGGATAAACAGAGATATATTTTACACATAAAAATAACATACCCCAAAAACAGATAGGACATTGATATGTAAGTTGTAGGCCAACTTAAAGTTTTCCTAACTTTAATCAACAATTGTGGATATTAATGAATATTTTTTGAATCGTAGTCACTGATATTAAAACCAAAAGGTTATAGACCGATCAAAACAGTGTGCATAGCGGGGAAACATGCATAGGAGTGCGTGTTGTTTGTGTTATGTTTTTTAAAACGCCATTTTCGTCGTCACGTCTGCTGATTTAAAGCGCCGGGCGATGGGAAATTTATAATATAACAATCGGTCATCCTGTTTACCCATACGGAAGCTGATTTGTCTTAATCCTTTCGGGTAGGCTTTGTATTAAAGCCTTACCACCATACAAAACTATCGATTTTGAAAAATCTTGAGGGCGCATATTTTCAATGTGCCGTGTCTCTTCAATGTTGCATGTATAACCGGATTTACCCAATACATTATTTCCATGGGTCATATTTTTAAGTTTCCCCCATGCGTTGTTCCCAAGTTCTTTTTGGTGATTTAGAAATCGTAACCCCTTAGGCCTTTTTCCACATGAAATGTATAACTTTTGAACAGTCCTTACAGCCCCTAGCTGTTGTGCTTTGATTTGGTAATCTCGACTCACCGTTTAAGCGTGGTCAAGGGCTATACAGATTGACGATGCAAAAACATTGTATGCAATATACCCAATATTTTTGTCTGTTTTGGAAAAAGCCTGTTCCTGCGAACATTTTAAGCTTGTTTTTATAGCATAATTTGAAAAAAATATGGGAAAATTGGATGGACCCTATGGTCAAAGAGTCAATAACATCCTAGCACATTTAGACATTCTAGCAGAAACCGGGTTACTACAGTGCACAAGATTGTTTGCCTTTCAATGAAATTAACATTTTGGTATTGTAAATTGCGCCTAAATGTTCATAATGTAATGGACTGTGTAAATCAACATGTTATTTTTTGTTCTCTTCTTAAAGGGGGGATGGCCCGATTTAAAAGAGATGAGTTTTCATCTTGAAGATTGTTCACTCCAAATCTCCATCTGTAAAATTTCAACGCCGATATTTAATCCGTTTTGATGTGAGAGCTAAAAACGTGAATTTTTTTTGTAAGCCCCATAGAGTACTGTGTAAATTAATATTGGTCGACCAAAAGGGGCACCTTTTCGCTCATAAACTTCCAAACCAAAACATACCTTTGGCTCTAAGATTCAAGGGTAAATGAGAAAAATAGTATAGCTTTCTTTAGATACCAAAATAATGGACCACTTCCGGTAAAATCTGGGGCTTTGGGGACGAGGCTATAGTATCGGGCCATGGACCTTTAAGTGTGATCCTCTGTGCTCGGACGGCTATATTCAAGGTGCTTGTTCCGATTCGCCTCTGGGCCCCCCCTCCCCCCCCCCCCCCGATTTACCCGGAGTTAGTATAAAATTTTAAATCGATTGAAAGCGATTTTTTCTCATTATCATCCTTAAAATTCCACTTCTTTGCCAAAGATATAAACAAAAGAAATGCCGTTTTAGTGGTTAAACCACCCAATTTAGCACAGTAGTGAATAGGGCATTGCAACTGTGCATCATCGCTTCTATTATCAAATCGCAAGTTCGTTTCCCACGTTACTTGGTGGTAAGTGGATGCAGGTGCCATGCTCTCATTCAATTAGGGAACACGATACACATAATCGCTGAACACCCACCTTTAAGCTATATAGACCAATGGAAATTCTTTATGACTTCCGGACGCCAAAAATGTCTTCTTCAAAAATATAATCATATAATAGCCGCTATAAGCCAAAAACTAACCCTATATTTCGTTTGCGATTTTAAGCCCAAAAATACGCTTAAGCTTTCCTTCTCTGACGCTGGCAAATCGTGTGACGTAGGCGATTGCACAAGTCTTGTTCCGCAATGCATCTCCGTAAAGGAACCCAAATCGCTCCTCTTCTGTTGCATTTCGCCAATATAGTGATAAATGTTGGTTGACTAGGTTGCTTGATTCTATGAAGATGGGTAATTATACATGTCATACCCGGCTATAAGTGTGCAAGAAATGTGAAAAATCGCTTGAATTCTCATCGCTTAAGATGAATCGGTTGAGTAGCGAGCACAGCTCAGAGCCAGAGGCCAGATTGGGTTTACACGAAAGTGTGAGCTTTTGACAACCACTCATACTCCTGGAGCATGAAAATAATAGCTGGCCGTTGCGGTTAGTGAGGGAGACGCACGTCGGAGATGTATCTCATAAGGCAGCTATTCAATATTTCTACTCAATCCACAACTCTGATGTTTTTATGATTCAATATCCCCCAATCTAAAATAACAAATAAAATCATAAACTAAAATTGTTCTGGAGTGGGATTCGAAAACCCACGACCTTTAGATAACAAGACGAGCGCCACAGACACACGCCCACGCAACCGAGCCGACAGGGAGTCGTTCTTTTGAAACTTCATATAACATTAGGAATAAAGCGCAAACATAAATGAATAGCGCCTATGAGACGAGTTGAAATTACTTTCATGGAGCATGAATTCGGCCAAATCTCCAAGAATCAGGGAGCGAGACCTGCCCCTGGAGCACGGGTGGTGGTCAAAACTCCGCGTTGCGTAAAAGACACAGCCTTCCATTGTGATTTACGTTACACCTTGATACTAACCGATGGAATTGATGAGGTAGGGGAGAGTCGGGTAATGCCGAACGCGGGGTAACCCCGAACGCAGTGATTCGCTATATTGCGAAAGGGGGAGACCGTGTTGTAACCACCCTATGGTGTTAGCTGACTTTGGACTTAATTCAAATGTAAACTGACCAATATGGAAAACCGCACATTCTCGCGGGGAAATTCCAAAAAAAGGACAATTTTAAAGTGAAAATGAATATTCGGAACATATATTTTCTGGAAGGCATATCACATCTACAAGAAAAGAGAGTGAAAGGGGTTTAATAGTTCTTAATAGGACGAGGGGTTTCACAATTAAAAACACGTACAACAAGGGGCGCGTCCATGATGAAGTTTTCTTGAAGTAACGAGATTAAAACAGCACTTGGTTTGGGGTAATCCCGAAAGACCCGTTTCCATGGCAAACCAATATAGTTGTGTCCATCTCATCTACATAATTGAAACTCGAATCGAGCTTTTCAATTCATTATTATTCATTAACTTATCATGCGAGAAACAAAAATTGCTATTATTTTTATCCCTATGTGGCTGCCATTGAAAAACACGTTCGGCATTAGCCGTGGAGGTGTCGGGTAATCCCGAACGACGCATTTTTTGTTTTGTAAAATTTTTTCTAACAGGTGGAGTTAAGAAGAACATTGTGTTAGTTAGAGTTTGCTTATACATATTTATGATATGGTTTCTTTACCAAAAACCTTGTTTTACCAGTACTTATTGGCTCAATCGAATGGTGTTCGGCATACCCGACTACCCCTATAGGCGTATCAGGGGGGTAACGGAAAATATCTTAATCGACTTTTCGAGCCCGGGAAAACAGGTCACACAATTATGGTTAATTGAACCTTTGCTTTGTTATTGGGTTACGGTAAAGTCTTGCGTCATCGAGCATAATTACTTTACTAGCGACACTTTTGTTACCAACAAATTGCAGCCTACTGTTAAGCAAGGAATTCCAGTATGTATAAAATGCCGACTGAACCGCCTCTCTTGGATAGAGCCATCAAATCTACCGGATACTTCAGAGATCGTTTTATTGTATCTGTAATGCGCATTATTCTGATTTCGTTTATCAAACTTTATAGAAACCATGGTAAGTCTTCGAAAGCACAGAGCGAGCGATACAAATGATGGGATTTTTTGTTTACATTGCATAGACATTTACAATCGGATCACACAGGCACGTCACCACCTCAGAGCGCCCAAGTCAATAATTCTGACTTGCTGAAATTGGTGTTGCTGGAAATCGATTTTCATTTGTGGCTTCTTGTAACCAATCGTGAGTAGTATAAATATGACACCGTTACATATAAAATCGCGATAAAATAAGTTTTCCATTGGTTGATAGCTTAATATATGCCGTCCGCGCAATGAGGATCACCTTTAATGCACAAAAGGTGTTCATACACCAATAACAAAATGCACATTTAATATCAATTTGCTTTTACATAAACTGATGTTATTGAGCAAACCTCCTGTAGTAGAAAAAGTAACATAAACTCCCATTTGGTTTAAAAAGGGCAGTGACCCAATTTAATTAAAGTTTTTTATTTTTTTTATTTTTTTTACAAAACTTTAAAATGTACAAAATTTAAGCGTTTTGTTATTTTCTTTATTTTACTAAAATTAATATTGTTAAACCAAAAATGGACAACGTCCACATATTATAACAAAAAAAAACATTAAACCTAAGATTTCAAAGGGTCAATGATTAAAACATTACCTTTTTTCCTAACACTAATGTGGACATTTCCTGTAAAAATGCTGGGCCGCTAAAGGGGTGAGCCCACTTAAATATTAACATGTGGAAACTGTATTTTTTGTGAAAGTTCATATACAATCTTGCAACCAAGGTTTTTTCTAAAGCAAAATTGTAAATGAGGATTCCAAATCATGGGTGGTCATTGTTTAAATGTGTTCTTGGATGATTTTAGGGGGCAATTTTCCCCTGGTTTATACAAGGGGTAAAAGTATCAAGGGGGTTAATGTGGTTTTAAAGTGACCATCATGTGTCAAGTATCTTTCAGGATTACAGAAAGGTATAGTGTGCCCTATTTGTAGTGTTAAGTACAATGAGTTACAGTTAAAACGGGTTCGGTCCACTGGGGGTAAATTTTCAGATTCATCGGTTTGTTCTAAAAATGTTCCAATGGTTTTCGTCTTACTGTACAGAAGCCGAAAATATAAAGGTCGCGTTGTCATGACGTTTTGATAAGAACTAATATGGCAAATATGGCCGTGGTCCCACATGGTATATGGAAGACCACCAGTCCATATCGCTAAAAGTCTCACTTTGAAAGGTGAAACACAGAATCTATATACATTTTCTTATTTAGTATGACCCAATAACGATTTAAAACGCAATTCAATTAAATCGGACCATTCTATAAATAGACCTTGAACTTTCTTGAGCCAATTGTCCTAAACAATATGCCTTCGTAAAATAATGGCACACTAACCTTTGGTAAACAAACTGGTATAAATTTTTAAAACAATTTAAACCTTTTATTGTTTACCCCTTAACAAATTTTTGCCCTTATAAAAACCCCCAAGAACCCATTTTAAAAATGACACCCATGATTTTCAAATTCTCCATGAAATTCTGTATGGAAAACCATTGGTGTCACAATTGTATATGAAAAAACTAACCCAAAACATCCATTCCTTTCCCCATGTACTAAAAGGGGCATTTCATGATCCACACCCTCATTCATGACTTGCCTAAAATTAATGTAAATATTTTTATTTTGTAACATCCATCTGAATCATAACTGTAATCCCATGTGTCTAATCTTACAAGCAAGTTCGATCGTATCTGTAAGAAATTCGCATTTTGTTTTTTCTGTCCGTAACAAACAGAAATTCCAGTACTGTGGCATATGGCACCTGTGTACAAACAATTTCCTCATAATATCAAACTGCAAGAATTTGGAATAAGCTTTTCGCAAAGATATCTAGTGGACGCATAACCCCATAAATAAAACAGTATGCAAGAATCACAAAAATGCTCAAATTGACATTCTTGTATTTATTTTTTTGGGGCCATTCTGCGGGAAGTCACACATGTGACCAGACTTTAATTTGCCTCCCCCCCAAAATTTAGAAAACAAAATAACCATCTAGCGGTGGAAACATATTTTTAGTTCGGTTTGGACAAATCTAACCAAAAATAATGTTTCCACTTTCGCTAGAATGATTGTTTTTGTCATGGAGCAAGTAAACTTTGGTAACGTGTGGACATCCCGAAGAATGGCTCTTTTGAAATAAAGCTTTCTCAATTGAACATACAAAAAAAGTTTTTAAAAACAACAGTTTTCCGTCCAAAGCTACATATATAAATTGGAGGATGCCCAGGCACACACTGAATGCACTGTGGCAAACTAGCCTTTACATTAAAGAATCAATTTGAATCTACAGGCATCTGATAATGCCCTGGTCCCATTGCAAGTAACTTCCTCTTTCAAAGAAAGACATTACAATGGGTGATTAAAGGTACATCTTGTGATACCAGCACTCATTTTTGATTTATCGTTCACTACAAGAAATCACACAATTTCAGTTGATTATGGTGCGTTGTGATGTTATGCCACATATTGTCTGTAATGCTGCCCCATAGCCAACTGTTGTCGTAATTGCTGTGAGTTACATGAAGAGCAGATTGAATTGCTGCACGATTATGGCCACACATACTAACCAAGGGACACTGGTTCAGATGAGATGAATTATCCAACTTTTTTCAGGTAAGTCGTGGGACGAGCAGTGCACAATTGCCCCTTTCATTTCCAAAATTTTGTTCTATATAATGTACAGATACCATTTTAAGAGATATTTCCGGCGTCCATTTTTGCATATTTGGAATGCTAACAATGTATTGGATCACAGGTCTAAGTGAATAAGCCAAAATACCTTTATTTGCCTTCCATTGTTGCCTCTTTTTTCTATTAAGCTCACGTCATGTCTCTGGTATAATGGTAGTCACCATTTATTTTTTATTATTCTTTTGGTAAGAAACTATTGCTGAGAACACAAACGAATGGTTTCTACATGCTTCTGGTCTGAAAGGTGTCCAGACTTCATCACATGCCTCTTCAGTAGTGAATTTGGGTGTGATGGTTACCAGGATGCGGACCAGCCATCTTGAAGTTACTGACTCAAAAGGATGTAATGATTAATGTAGCTTTTTACAAGCCAATACTACTACCTGGATTAAAAAATTCAAATGTTGTTTACACTTTTTTGAAAGATATGCATTAGATCAAGATTTCTAATACATTTTTGCTATTACAAGATTTTAAAGCATACATCCGTTGAAGGGCTCCGCCAACTAAAATTTAACACCTTCAATTAATTGGGTAGGTCTCTGGTCTTGGGATCAAAGGGGGGATGAGTAAACGGCAATTCATAGAGAAATAATAGGCATCATAAAGTAATAGATGTAGCAAAGATGAACACAGGAAATATTTTGAAATATTTCCCCATCGTCATTTTTGCACACTCTCGCTAATGTTGTGCCAATGTTTGTGATATCCATTTCAACGAAAGTGTCGGGAGATTTTGCTAAAATGATCAGTCACTTTTATAATTATTCACAAGGTTCCAAATATATCTCCCAGGGCATCTCCACGGGTATAAAAGATGTGCTGACTTGGGTGTTAACACAAATTTAATGATTGTGAATGACAAGGAATCAAGTACATTTTTTCAGATCTGAGCATGGCTTATAGGGTGCTGTAGGATATCACCAAATACATGTTAAAATCGGTAGTGATAGAAACAAATCATTTTGAAGCGTAAGCATTTAACTTTTAAAAAGGATAAACATGAAATAATGAAACTTGGCGCAGGGAGGATGCACTAGGAGCGAGCGGGGGAACCGACCAATTTAATCAACATTCATTAGCCTTCAGTGGTGCCCATATGAGGCCCATGCCTAGTTCATATAAATACCATACCTCAGACCCTGATTGCATATCTATTAATTTGGTTGCCAGTTGCTAACCTTGTAGCATACCTACAGCCAGTGATTTCATGTGGAGTTAATAAGTTGAGCACATGAATGCAGCATTTATACTACACCCCTCAAAAAAAGTCAGTACTGAAAGCTAAAAAATAATGGCTATTCCAGTGGTTGCTTATCATATTGAATGCCTGTTCATGCTACAAAAAATCCCCTAATATAATCTCCAACTTGCTGAAAACTAATCTTACTTTGTCTTGGCCATCCGCGCTTGCAACCCCCCCCCCCGAGTCCTCATTGTACTTGGTAATCCTTATCATACGTTATCGTAAAGGCTCGACTCAGATTTCCTGAGGAGGTCTGAGGAGGGCGCCCGCAATTTCCAAAAAAAATGTGTTTTTTGCATTGCTACATCATGCCGGGTCCATATACTATCACGGTGTGAAAGTGCTAAGCCTAAATCGAATTCCTTCATATAGAAAATCACAACTTGGTTTTAAAATTCGGATCCGGGAATTTTTTTATTACACGGTATCCTATGCGGACCGTATACTACACATAAAGTTTATGCATCAAACGAAAAAATCCGATCATCTCAAATTTCGGAAGTGTGCGTTATTTTAGGTTATACTTTAGTTATAGTTTATTTTTTTCATTATTACACAAAAAATGAATTATTTCGAAATCTCTGCGTCAGACTTTAGTCTTCTTATAACTCGCCCCATGTCTTTATTGTAATCATCCTAGTCTTATTCATAACTTGCCCTTGCTGGTAACTCATCCCTGGTACTTATCATAACTAGTGCCTATGGTAACTCGACCTCTGCCTTATGGTATACTCACCTATTGGCCTTATAGTAACTCGCCTTAGTCCTTATCATAATTCACCTCAAGTCCTTGTATCATAACTCACTCCTAGTACTTATCATAATTCGCTCTTGGCCTTATCGTAACTCGCCTCTATCCCTTTAATAACTTCGCCTCGAGTCCTTCTTCATTAACTCGCCTCAAGTCCTCATAACTCGCCTCAAGTCCTTATCGTAACTCGCCCCAGTCCTTGTGTAGAACTCTCGCCGCAATCCTATCGTACTCGCCTCAGCCTTATCGTATCTCGCCCCTTGGCCTTATCGTAACTCGCCCTAAGGCCTTTATCGTAAACGCCTTCTTGGCCTTACAATACTCACTGTTTAGGTCTATCGTAACTCTCGCTAACTCTCCGCAGGCCTAACGTTAACTCTTGCGCTAGGCCTTATCGTAACTCTCCACTAGGCCTTATCGTAACCTGCTCTCCTAATCAGCCCCATAACTCTCTGGTACCAATCCATCGGACTGCTACTCTTGTCATTTTTGGAAAGGTTGATGAAAGCAGAGGTAGCGAGGGGGGGTAGACCAGGAGAGGTAGACTAGATTTTATTATGAGGTTAATGCACATAGATAAGTGTTTTTCAAGAAGATTTAATTTTTCACTTTGGTCAATATCAACTTAACTATACATGATAAGACTGAATTCAGAAAAGAAATTTTTGACGGGAAAAGACAACTTCTATTTAGCAAAATGCCACAATTAGTGAAACAATTATTGCTACTTACAAACTTGAATTTGTCAAATGAGACCGTCAAATTTTCCAAAAATGATATAAAAGTGAAATTTTTTGTCAATTGTTGAACATTTCAATTTTTTTTTCATTGCTGTAGAGGAAATATAGATCAGCCAAAATAATTAACTACCAGACGTGATTTGTTAAAGTGGATATATTGTTTGAAAGAGGATGCAAAATGTGCCTATCTCAACAGGTACCCTGATTGTTAAACATCCTTAACGATTGCTGCTGAGTTGACCTGTACCTCTACATGTTTCCCTTATGTGATTATCCCAAACCAGAACCTTCTCACTGTTATAGACACCCCAACATTGTTAAAAAGACTACCGGTATGGGTGAAAAAATGGAACAAAGATAAGTACCAAGCTAAGAACCTTTAAAACGTTATGTTTTTGCTTAAATAGGCACACTTAAGGAACTCAACCATATGCCCATAGATTTTAAGCATATGTCGCAAACTATTTTTGTACTTTTTAAATTTGAAAATTAATAACATAGTTTAAGATTTATATTTACAAAGGCTATGGAGGAATTAGGGTATGTTGCACTCCCTCGAGCTTTTCTCCTGGTGCAAAAAGTGTGTGATTGTGTCGCAAATGATTTTAGGTATTTTTTATATCCTTTGAGCACATTTTATTGAAAAAAAATCGGACCCACCACCTTACCCGGGGAAGGATAAGCCACCAAAGTTGAAGGGATTGGTGAAGCCTCCTATACTTTACTATGTAAATTGGTACACCATATATTTGCTCTTTAAAACAAAAGGTTTCATGTTGTATAAAACTTCATTTTTATTAGTTATGTTACATTTAGGTTTTTTGTTCTTATTTGAGCCCAAAAATTCTAATTTTCCTACACCTTTGTACACAAAACTAATTTCACCAAAGGGCGCCGTGTATTGTGACATTATAGAAGCAAGATGCTGGGAATTTGGTACATTATTTTGGTTCACTGGATAGTCCATTGATGCACAAAACCAAGTTCACAGGGGGTGTAATGGAAAATAATCTATATGAAGTCAACATCACCCCCCCCCCCCGCTGGTTAGACCGTTACTAAAATAACCTGATTAGACGAAGGTTTATTTTGAACAATTACCGTAATATTGATAATTTGTAGAGCGAGATTAAAATTACTGGGATGGTCCGATCGCTATATGGCCTCGTCCCCAGAACCCCAGATTTTACCGAAGTGGCTAAAATTTTGGGAGATGTAGGAATCTACTGTTTTCTCATTTACGCTGTGAAATCTTAGGGCTAAAGGATATTTGGTTTGAGATGTTATGAGCGAAATATTGATTTTAACCAATACTCTATGGGATTTCATACAAAATCACATTTCATTCTCAATCAAAATGGGTTGAAATATTGGAGCGAAAATTTACAGACGGGTTTGGGGGGAAAACGCATACTATCAAGATGAAACTTTATATACGTAATATATGGCAGTTCAAATGCCACGAACTCTTAGGAGTATCAGATTGTCACAATTATTACCGTTGGCTTTGTTTGCCTTGTCAATTTTGGATTTATGCTAATTAAAAGAGGTGTTCATAGTACATTATGCAATTCACACATGCCAATTAAGTGATCTCAAAATTATGTGTATAGACACAATATTAGACTTCCTTTGGTGATCAGATTTCGAGATGTTGACAAAATATATCAAAAATGGCGCCATTTTGGATTTATGCAAAATTAAGCCTGAACCAAACATCATATGCTATTAGTACTGTCATATTGTGTACACAGACTGTAAAACATGGGTATAGGTAACGAAATTATCTGCTACGAGTATCAGAACTCGAGATCTTAACAAAATCTATCAAATGGCAGCCATGGCGCCGTGGGTATTATCAATGAGTACAAGTCTGTGATATTCGTACAGAGACACAGATTAAAGGTGCACGAGAGATTTTAAATAAAAGGTGATCAAAATACTTTGAACAATTCTGATTTTGGCACCGGTACAAAGCTCATATCAAACACATCCATCTGTACGTAAGGGACCAACCCGAGAAAATGTTTGGTACAACAATTGTGAAAATTTTCCAATTTTGCATAGGAGCAAACACGGAACTCAGCCAATGTCCTCCATCGAAACATCTGATATTATACAATGGCTCTTGCAGTCCAGATGAAAACTTAATCTGAAGCGATTGGTCCTCTGCAGAAGAGGCGGATTAATAGCCCAAATTTTGCTGGAGTCAATGATATGATGTACGTCTGAAGATCACTGTTATTCAGGGCAACAAATTTAGATGACATTAATTCATTTTCTAGAAATGTACACATAACATGAATAAGCTATGGTACATGATACAATGTTGGCCTTTTAATTAAAATATTCGTGCTCCAGACCTGGGGATTACTTATTTCATCACTAAATTAAAAACAATATTATTTAACAGGAAAAAAGCTTGGTCAAACTGAACGGGTGCAATTATTTAGAAAATGATAAATGTCAACTCAAGTTATTTCTCGAATAACAGTGACCAATGGATATACATAACCGCAAACCTAATGATAGTGCCGTAGCCAAGG